>JAMKQA010013620.1:0-40266 GCA_024699735.1 Posidonia australis
TCAATGGTCTGCTAAATGTATGCTTGCTTATTCTATATGCTCATGCATGAAGATGACTAAAAACATGCCAAATCAAAGCAAAGAAAAGGAATCAAGGGAAAAAGTTAATCCAAGGGTCAAATGTAGGCTTTACTGTACTCGCTTGGGCGATGAGGAAAATCATGAAAATCGTGAAATTCTCAAAAATTGTCTCACAAAATAGCGGAAATTGGGATAAATCCGAGAAAATTGTAAGGCCCTCGGGCGATGGAAAACCAAAACAAGTGAAAACCACAAAAAACTAAGGAAAATCCGGAAAATGGGGAGAAAACCAAGCCAGAATCAAGCTAGGAAAACATACGCAAAATTAGGAAGAAATGATGGGAAAATCTGTGCAAAAAGATATGAAAAGTCATGCAAAATGCATGTGTGAATGCAAATATGAAAACTCCAGGGGGTTATGTCCAAAAAAAAATCAAATTCCGAGGAAAACTGAAGTTCTGAAGCCCAAGTCATCAAAAAATACATAGGAAAACACATTCTATGCAATTATGAAGAAATCTAGGGCCAAATGTGCATCCCAAGTCAGAATGAAGTTTTCTATGGGACTGAATGCAATTTTACCAATAAGGCATGCATTGAAAACAATTTTGCATAAAATCTAGGTAAAAAATGCAAGAAAAAAGTCTCAGAAATGATCTAGGAAGTTTCAAGGGCAAAATTGTCATTTTACCCCTGAAAATAGGCAATCAAAGTAAAATCAATGAAGTACAGGGGCTAAACTGCAAATTGCCTAGTAGAAAAAAGCATCCAGAAGAATATCAGTAAAGACAGAGGGTCAAAGTGCAATTTACCTTGAGAAAAACATGCTTCAGAAAAGTTTTCAAAAACTCTAGGGGTTTAAATGCAAATAAACCAAAGAAATGAACATTCTGGAAAGTTTCCGCAAAGTCTTGGGGTCTAAATGCAAATAAACCATCAAAAATGAGCATTCAGAAACATTTTGAGAAGTGTAAGGGCTAATATGCAATCTTCGTAGTAAAAATGAACTGTCAGAAATATTCAAAGGAAATCTAGGGTCATCTATGCAATTTGTCTGAAACAAAATACATTTAAAAAACTCTGGAGGGCTTTTATTAAAGTTTTAAACTTAGAAAACATTATTTTAAATGTTCAGGGTAAAACATGTGATATTTTCAGTTAAAACTTTATTCGAAAGTTTTAAGAAAAATGATTGAAGGACCTATATGTAATAAAAGGACCTAAAAGTAATTCCAGAAGGACCTAAATGCAAGAAGAGTAAAAACTTTTGGTTTTTACCTAAAAAAGTTTTTAAAGTTATTTAAAAGAAATAAAAAAGAAATGATGGCGTCGACGGCGGAGCTCGCCGCCGACGACCGTCAGAGGAAGCTAGAGGGGGCCTCCGGAGGTCTGACTTAGATCAGACCCCATAAGAAGCAAGAGGGGAAAGAAAGAGAGAGATCCAACGGAGCCGATGCGCAATCTGTCGGTGGGAAAGGCCTCTCCACCTCCTCTGCCGTTGCGGACTCCGGCGTCGGCACTGGGGAAGAAGGGGAATCTGGAGGCTGAGGCACGGCTGCTCTAAGGCTTCTGATGGCTACGGGACGCTTCAGGGCTTCCTCTAGAGTGGTGCGGACGCTAGTGGAGCGAGATGGTGGCCCGACTGTCGCCGCCGTGGCTTCCTCTGGCGAGAGACACTGTTGGAGCAATCCAAGGCTCCTAGCGCAGTCCTAATGGTTCTATAGGCTTCGCGGGACATGACGGAGGGTTTCTGGGGCTTTGGAGGCATGCAAGGGGCTAGAGGCTGGCACGGCGACTCTAGATCCCATCATCTTCTCCGACGACGGTATGATCAGAGCGGTATTCTGGCGAGCGTCATGCGGGCTACTAGGAGCGGCGGAGCGGCAATGCGAGTGGCAGAGAAGCACCGGAGAGGCTAGAGGAGGAGGAGAGAGGGCTCGAGGGTCTAGAAGCTTCTCTGGATTTCCCCCCCTCCCACCTCTATCGTCGGAGTGTGGAGACAGCAGGGCACGGCGGGGCACGAAGGAGCGCCGTTAGCAAAGGGATCACTATGAATCCCTTGGAAACTCTCCAAGAAGAGAGAGGAAGTCTGGAGGATCAGAAATCAAATAATTGGGAGGGATTAGAGGGGGTACCTGACTGGAGAAACCTCGCAGGAGTTCTGGAAGTGGCTGTTGCTCCTTTCCGCGATGGCTTTGGCTCTGCTACTCTCCTTCTCGCTCTCAATTCTCAGTTCTCTCGTGTGCTCAAGGGGTGTGGTCCCTGTTCAAACCTGGCTCTTCTCCTCCTTATATAGGCAAATAGAAACCCAACCCAAAACCGACAAGGGACCAAACATGTAACAAAATCAAATAATGACCCTCTAACTCTACTAAACCAACTCCAAAAAAGCAAAAAACAGACTAACCGCATACTAACGGCTGTCCCCTCGTAGCTTCCCCTTGTCCCCTGCCCGTCGACAGTGTTCGACGGCGATCCGAGCTCCTCTGGCAATGACTGATCTGATGGCTGGAGATGCTTTGAATCACATTGGATTGATGGTGCTCGAGCCAATTTGATGAATTCAGCGTGGAGGAACGATCTCAGTGCCTGATTCGTGAGAGATTGGTGAAGAAAAGCAATGGGTTTAGTGAGGTGGTTTGTCTGAGTTTTGGTAAAAAAGATTAAATGAAGAATGATTTAATGGATTTGGTATGGATGAAATAAAATGTTGGGTTGAAGAGAAAGAGATAAATTGTTTATGATAGACCATTATAGGCTTTGGGCTCAATATGGGCTTAATGGGCCCATGTGGACCTTGTGGTCACGCATGGGCCCAAATGGGGCTAAATGGGCCTATGAGGACTTCATTGGCCCAAGTGGGCTTCCATGAATTAAGTGGGCCTAATGAGGGTGAGAGCTCAGCCACCACATCACCAAAAGCAAAATCAGAAAATTGGGGTGTCTACACCCTCCAAGTCTCCAAAAAATCAAATGACCAAGGAACATGACTTCACTCAACTAGAACTCACACTTGGAGAACTTAGCATACAACTGATGTTGCCTTAGAGTGTCTAACACTACCCTTAAGTGTAAGGCATGAGTCTCCACATCTAGGGAATAGACTAGAACATCATCAACAAACTGGTTTAGAAAAGGACTGAAGATCCTATTCATCAAGACTATAAATGCAGTCAATGCATTGGTTAAGCCAAAGGGCATAAACATAAACTCGTAACGCCCATACTGCGTCTAAAAAGTAGTTTTCTAAATGTTTGAGTCTCGTATCCTCAACTAATGATACCCTGACTTCAAATCAATCTTCAAAATATAGAAGCAGACTGCAACTGGTCGAACAAGTCATCAATGTAGGGCAAGGGATACTTGTTCTTTACCGTGATCTGGTTCAGCATCTGGTAGTTGATACACAATCGAAGTGAATCATCCTTCTTGCAGATGGCGATTCTTATAGAGAAACACTAGGCCTAATAAATGACTTGTCCAGAAGCTCGTGCAACTAGGTCTTGAGTTCTCTCAACTCCGTTGGTTCCATACGATAAGGAGGCTTTGAAACAACACCAGACACTGGAACTAATTCGATCGAGAACTCTACTTCCCTGTTAGGTGGCATGCCAAGCAAATCATCAACAAACATGTCAGGATATTCACAAACTATAGAGAAATCATGAACACCCAACTCAAGAGAAGTGGAACTAACTATACTAGCGAAATTGCCCAAACAACCCTTAGCTAGCAACTTGTAAGTCTTTATTACCGAAATGACAAACTTGGGCTCACCAGAGCACACATATTGCACAAAGAAGGTACCATCTCAAGAAGGCCCAAAATATACTCTTCTCCGAGCACAATTGATCAAATCAGACTGTTGTGCCGACCAGTCCATGCCGAGTATCACATCGTAGTCTTGTATGTCTATACTTATGAGGCTGGCATCAAACTCTCTATCGTTCAGCGACAAGTTGATAGACCATAGATACTTCTAGGCTAAGCTATGCTCTCCCAATGGCGTTAGCACATTGAAATGAAAGGTTAGCCTAGCAGGTCTATCCTCCATCTCCGCTGTGAAAGACTCAGAGACATAGGAGAAAGAAATCCCTAAGTCAAACAATATCTTGGCCATCTAGCCCACTACAAGAAAAGAACCTAAATGACCAAACACAACAATACAACATTATTCTCAAATCAGATTGTTGTTTAGAGTACAAGAGAGAATACAATAATTACATAAAGGGTAACACAACACCATTACTCATCCTTACCCTCCACCAAGTCTCCAAAAGGTCCTACGTCAAGGGCTAAAATAGTGAACACTATTCCCTTTATCAACTGTTGCAATGTGCTTCTACCTTCTTGGGAGGATCTGGACAAATCCTCTAGATATGCCCTAGCTTCCCAAAGTTACTAGCAATATGGCCCACCTGACCAATATGATCCTCGAATCCGAAGCCTACCATCAATGAGGACAATTACTAGTAATATGGCCCACCTAACCACACTAGAATCATCGATTCTCACTAGGAGCACTGGAACCTGTCTGATTGAAGCCAACACCACTATGACCAGCAAAACTATGTTGGCCTGCAAAAAAGCCACCAAACATCCCTTTCCTCTTCTTCCCTGGGCTACCCAAATCACTAGAACTCAGCATATCAGAGAAAGAGAATCGAGAAGTGAAGGAAGACTTACTCTTCCTTCAGGAACAACCTTCCTTATACCTTTTGTATTCCTCCTCGAAGCGGATGGCCATTCCAACCATATCCATCACCATTTGGTACATGCAACCCATCACCTTCAGCCTCAGTCTTGGAGTAGGGCCATCCAAGAATCTCCATGCTTGCTCCTACTCTGAGGGATAGGTAGGAGAGAAACGCTCCAAACGAGAAAAAGTAGCTTCATACTCAGCACAAACTTGCTACCCTACTGCAAGTTTCAGAAATCTCAGCTAAGTTGCTCCTTCACATAATGGGGAAAGTACTTCTCATAGAAGACTACCTCAAAATCATTGCACTTGATACTGATAGTAGTCAAGTCCAAGAACTTCAACTGCTTCACTGACTTCGACCACTCACCTGCCTTACCTTACAGCAAATAAATCACCAACTGTACCTAATGCTCATCTAGGCACGCCATTCTATCCAGCATCTTCACCACTCTCTCTAGCCAGGCCTCACTCTCCTCAACACCACCTTTGCCTTGAAACGTCGATGGATGAAGTTTACCCAATTGCTGTAGCCATAGGTCTCCTAATGAGTCATTGGAACTACTCTTGCTGAGGGTATAGGAGATTCCTTGCACCAAGCTCCGCAGTTTGGCATGCATAGCCTTCCATCCACCACCTTCGTGAGGCTCGAATTCCATGACGGAGAACATACCCTTACAGCCACGACCAATCATCCTGTAGGTGGAGAGGAGCAAGACACCTGCACAACAGTCACAAACAACAGCCAGAAAGCATGGAGGAAACCAACAGCTGTAGACACAACCATGCATGCAAACCTATAGAGTCTCTAGAATGGACACCCTAGGCAAGTGCAACCTACTGAACCTAGTGCTCCAATACCAAATCTGTAATGACCTGCGTCACTACTAACATAAACACATTAGCCTAAAAAATTTCAATATAATTTAAAACTAAATTACAGGAAATTAAAGGCTAGTTTAAAGCATCTAAACTACTAAGAAACTGTGTGTGCGACTACGAGACTCCAATTATGTGCACCAGATTCACCAAAAGCTGTTTACCTACACTTGCAACCTGAAACCACATGAAAATATAGGTAAGTGACCAAAAAGTCACCCAACACACACCCAAAGAAAAACTTGGAAAACAAAACCAAATTTTTCCCTTTTAAGATCGTTTCTAAAATCATTTTCACCAAATCTATCAAGCCTCGTAAATCGAGCCCAATCGACCAAAGCTACAAACCACATTTCAAAACATTTATCTCTTTTTCTTCTGAAATCACAAACACAAAGGAAAACCATCCGTATAGCAAAACTAGGCCCAACAGCCAAAACCACCAAAGCATGAGCCATATCGACCAAAATCTCAAACATAGGCCACACTGGCCAAAACCACAACCACATTGAGTTGTGATGCCAGGTGCTAGGCAACCAGCTCTGGTTACAAGCAACCATCAAGGTGCACTGCACTGCCACGGACACACTACCCAGTGCCAAAACGAATCTGTCTCGTAGTCCTCCCACTTGGAGAAACAAAGCCAACCCATCCTAGGATGGCTGCTTGTCACTTAGGACGCTACCAGCCATGGGGCATGTACACTACCTATCTTGCCATCATAGGATATGCCCTCTCGGCATCCACAACATGGTACTCTGTTTGTGGGAGCGTCACACCTCGCCACCCGTAGTACCTCAAGTCTCAATGCTTGAAAACAACTAAAGTATCATACCTTTGGGCCTAATAGACACCTCAAACTTGCAGACCTCATCCTCAGCCTCGCAAACAACAGCCAAGGAGTTTTATACCTCCATGACCCGACAAACACGTGCCTACAATCTCTTGGTCCTCAACATCAACCTAGGTGATGCACCTAACAAACCAAGAATGTCATCACATCCCATGGTCCAAGTAGCACGGCCAGCCCACACATAGAAAGTATGGAAAACTATTTTCCAAACCAGGCTATATCTCTTTTGAAATCACTTTTCAAAACCATTTCATATCTTTCAAAAATACACAAAAAATGCACACCAGGTGTCCACATAAGGCCACCACTGATGGCCCACAAACTACCTCAACATAGGCAATACAAATCAATCTCTCAAAACCACTAAAATCACCTTCAAAATAGACTGAAATTCAGCGTGGTTGCCAAAAAATCCATGGTTTGGTAGGCCAAAAAGATTGGTTGATCGAACTCAATCAGCTGTCAATACTCAAGGATCCAGAACAGCAGGCCGAACGAATTCGGTTGACCAAAACAAGGACCAAGGGGACAATTTTGAAGCAAAAACGACATACCATTTAAAAACGAGATACCAAATTCTACGAATTCTGGAAACATGGCCTGATCCCTAATCCAGCTCCACAACCAAATTCTATGAATTCTGTAAATGACATACCATTTAAAAACTACACATCAGGTGTCCACATAAGGCCACCACTGATGGCCCACAAACTACCTCAACATAGGCAATACAAATCAATCTCTTAAAACCACTAAAATCACCTTCAAAATAGTACCCATGCTTGATTTAGCGTACTGAATTAGTTTGGTTGATCGAATTGGGCTTAGGGCACTAGAAACTATAGACCAAATTTCAAAATGGTTGCCAAAAAATCCATGGTTTGGTAGGCCAAAAAGATTGGTTGATCAAACTCGGTCAGCTGTCAATACTCAAGGATCCAGAACAGCAGGCCGAACGAATTCGGTTGACCAAAACAAGGACCATGGGGACAATTTTGAAGCGAACACGACATACCATTTAAAAATGACATACCAAATTCTACAAATTCTGTAAACATGGCCTGATCCCTAATCCGGTTCCACAACCATTTTGGGGCTAAGGGCGGACCTACTAGAAAAAAAATCAACAAATCATGAATAAAACATGGGACGAAGATGCATGAGCCTACTCCAAATCCACACAAACGAAACTACAATCCATGCATCATAGAACAAGATATAAAATCACAAAGCAAGAGGAGTCATAAACAACCCAAACACACCAACCACCATCAATGGTCATGAATGCCTCATAAACCACCATATATTCACAATAAATTCATGAACACATTATACACCTAGATTTCATGCAATCCTAGGCATTTACTACAATTTTCATGCATTCTACACAAGAGTGTAAGACGTGTACCTCACGATGACCACCAGCAATCCTCTAGCCAACCATGTGCTCTCCAGCAACCACCACGACCTCGAACATCCTCGACCGCTCCTTGAGCTCTCTTGATGTCAAGGAAGAAGTCTAGAGTCCTTTGGTTGACACGAGCCCCACAACACTACCTCCACCTCTCCCTCTCACTCTCTGTCTCTGTTTGTCTCTCACTCACTCATACTAGGGTGGAAGAAGAGGATGGAGGGGAGAATGGAGCTGGAGGATGGAAGGAGGGGAAAGAATGAGAAGGAGGAAGGGAAGGTGAGGGAGGAAGTGGGGGAAAGGTAGTGGAGGAGAAGTAAGGCAATGCGTGTGAGTGGGGAAGGAGAGAAGAAAGAAGATGAAGATGGTGGGAGGGGAACGGAAAGGAAGAGTGCAGGAGAAACTTCGACCCGTCCACCTCTTTTTATACCCATAGGAAGGGTTAGATATGCATGCATCCACCCACCAAATGCATGCACGCACATGCACCTGCACATCCCCGGCCCAACAACTAGCCTCAAAGCACGTGGCCAACAACACCACACACCTACACGTCCATGCACATAGGAGCATAGGCATAGTGCCTCCACTAAAGGACAAGACACAGAACAGGCCAAACAATGAGACCCAAGCACAAAACCACAGAAGTACCAAAATGGCCTTACACTAGTAACACCAACACATTATAAAATTTATTAAAATGTATATTTAAATTAAATGAATTTCCGAGTGTTATAGTTTCTCCACCTCATTTTGATCTACAAAGACATTTAAAAAGTTTAAGACCTGCTAATTGCAAGTATATTCAAAACGTGTATGACACAGTGAAGAATGTATTACACCTTTTACGTAGCAAATATGTGCTTTTGCTATAGCTTTTTCCTCTGTAGTGGAGCACACATCATCAGTGTTGTCATCTCCTTGTATGAGAAGGAATAATTAAGCATCAATTGTTAAAGAAATAACAATCACTTCAATATTTAGTAAGTAATCCATTACTTCAATTGTTAAAGATTAACTCACATTAAAACATTGAAAAAAATTTGAAAAATATTAACCCTTACATGCCAATCAACTCACCTTGAGGAATATTTTTGGGAGACAACTCTTTCTGGATTTGAGTTGACGTTTCACCAGTTTTTGGAAGACGACTCTTTCCATGCCTCATGTTGTCCATTTCCATCCTTAACATCTCAATTACTAACACCAATCTTTTTATTTTTGCCTCGTACATTTCACATTTGTGTCTTAACACTTCATTCTTGAATTTGTATTCCTACACCGTCATGTCTTCAATGACTTCCTTTCCTTTACTTTTCTTTGATGTGAATCGTGAGCCAACATCAAATTCCTATCTCTTCCTTTCTTTACCATCTTCTTCTTCTTCTTCTTCTTCTTCATCTTTGTCATGCATTTTCTTCATTCCCTTTAAGATTGGCTTTGAATGAAGCTCATCATCTCTCAAAACATTGATTACATCTATCCAATTATTTGGTCGCATAACTAGTTGTTGCATCAAAATCCATTCTTCATTTTGGCAAACAACCAATGAAGCCACAGTTTCTTGCATTTAACATTGTAATAATAAGCACAGATAAGTAGTTATTTTCAGCAATAATATCATTGTAACGTTATTTGCTACACTAAATGTATCACAAATAAGTTGCCATTATTCTCTCTTTGGAATGAAACACAAATTGAACATGTGAAATAGATCATCAATATGCATTTCGATAGTTAGTATGACGACTCTTGGAAAGAATGGAATGATACTACTAGAAATACATCCAGAGATACTAGTGATGAATTATTAGTTTGAACATGATAACTGCATCAAATATGAAACATTATCCAAATATAACATTAAAAAGAATCATATTTTGTCTATTAGAATTTATTAGTCTTACCCGAAAGTTGGCTCTATTTACATATTTTTCAAACCTTCCCAAGTATTGTTAATTTGAAAATTGTTCTAGCCTTATTACTATGTTATCATGCACATTTAGGAGTTTCAAAAGTACTATTATTTTTGTGCTCATTCCATAGAAAATAAGATATAGTTTTCAACCTTTCTTGATTACTCATGATATTCTTTATTAGCAGAATGAAACACACATACATAAACTTGTGTTCAATGTTCTCTATTGATTCAATTGGGAAAAAATAATTTCTTTGAAGGATTATAGTATACTACTTACAGAAGCAAAAGTGATCGATCCAAGAAGTGTTCTGATCTTAAAAGCCCATTTCATGAAGCATGGGCTTCTACAAAGACCAACATGATCAATTGTGTTGCAATGCTCGTAAAACCATCCCTAACCATGATAAAAATAAAGACTAAACTTGTAAGGATAATGCATAACATTTAAATATATGTTACATCAAGAAAATAGAAATATAACTATTACTTGAAGAGAAAATACACAACCATCGACATATCCAATGGAATCCTTGTCATTCTTTTCCTTTCAAAACATGAAATCATATACAGCTTGACCCTAGGCATAACCCCATTACTTGTTCAGATCATCGACATAATGACACAAACTGGCCTTGATACCGAAATTTTTGGTTGGAAACAAGACCAAAGCAAACAAAACTAAGACAAGCAACTTTACACTTCCCTCGACATCCTCCTTAATTATATCTCGTATTTTCTTGTAAATTGACATCCTAGTCAAATTACAATTTGGGAGACATCGATCTCTAGTACTAGATTTTGCATTCATAAAGTTCACAATTGTACCATTATATGGTAAACTCAAAACTAGAGAAATTTCTTTAGGATTGAAAGTTAGAGTTTTCTTGCCTATTTTAAATAATTTTGCTTCTTTCCTACTCAAGTCAGCTACTTTACATAAGTCATGGATAAGTTTGTGGTCTACCATGTACACTCTACCCAAGTGAAAAAATGTGCAAAAGGGGTTTGGTCTAATAGGTTGTAATGTGCTAGGTTAAGACTTTCCCTAAGTTGTTCAAGTTTTCCAACAAAATGGGATGGATAACAAGTGATTTGGACCAATTTCTTAGCCATTTCACCAAATAAATCTACACAATGAAGAAAAAGAAGAATTCATTTAAGGACACATGCAAGGATGTACTTAGTGTTAGGGACATGGGGCATTTCATACAAGGAAGAGTTGGATGATGAATGTATGAGATTTTGGAGATTTTTCCATGAATTATGATGGATTTATGTTGACTTTTCAAGAGGCATGCTACAGTGTTTTTTAATGTGTTCTCGAGCTTGTGATTTTTGTATCTCGAGATATATGCTATGGTTTTTGATGAAATTTATCCCAAATGAAAGTAGACGTGGAATGCTAGATTATATGCTTTTATGCAAGATTTCTAGTTCACCGAGAAGGGGTCCATCGGAGGTCTCAATTCCAACAAACGAGCGGCCATGGTACTGGGCTCTGTCTCCAGAAAATGGGGATTTTGGTGTGCTGAATAAGTTCAATATACTGAAATCCTATCAGATTAACCCTAGATACCTGATTTTGGCAAACCAAAATCATTCGATCTATCGAATCAAGAGATTTTGATAGACCAAAATAGTTCAGTCTACCAAATCAGGTGATTTTGGTAGACCATTTAGTTTCAGTGTACCGAATCAGGGCCCCAGATTTGTTTTGCCAACATTTTCCTCAGTAAAGTAATAATGCTTGATTTATGTGTTTTTGGCATGAATAAGAATTTCGTGAGATTTAAGAAAGAAACATAGAGAAGTTATTTCAAAAAGGAAACGTTTTACAGAAAAAATCCCCGTAATGGGAGAGATTTAGAATAGAAGTTTCAAAAAAAAGATGCATGTTTCAGTATATGATTTTTAGAGTTGTGGCCTCGGTTAGAGAGACTAGGTGCCTAGAGAGAGGTGTTGAATGGACCAGGTAAGATAACCCATGAGCTCAAATACCAAGAAAGAAAGAGGCATTGGGAAATGCATCCCGTGCAAAGAGAAAATAGTAAGAGCTTGTTTCGCTCAAAGGGGCCTAAGAAGCCCAAGAGTGTATCCTATTGGCCAAGGTAGACGGTGGAATACCCAACACAGGGACTTTCATCGTGGAAGCATAGGAGGTTGACGTTGGTGCCTCTCCCTTCGTTTGTGGCTAGGTCACCTCTGATCAAGGTGGCATCAGAAAAGGAAAAAGTTTTTAAATTTGTGATTCAAAATTAGATTTAAGCTAAAATCGAGCTAAGTTTTGGCTTCTATGTTTTAGCCAGATTCTAACAAGATGAGACCAAAGTTTAGGACTAGTTCCAACCACGACTTTTGTTTAAAATAGATTCAAGATTCATTTTTTAGGTTGGACTCTAGTCCCAAAGTTGTTTTCCAGAATTGCTTTAGAATAATGCATGAGATTTAGAAAAGAAAGAAAAGATTTGGAAAGAACATGATTTCTCTGATATTTCCAAAAAAGAATTTATCAAAATTTTATTCAAAAATTTTATTTCAGGGTTTTGGTTCAATAAGAACCCAAAATAGGTAAATGTATAAAAATATTTCTAGAAGAGTTTAAGAAAACTTTAGAGAACCTAGAATTTTGTTTATAAGTGTTTCCCACCTTGTTTCTTTTTGTTGGCACGTACTGGGTGACTTAGAAGTCACTCATGCGTGTTTTTATTTAGTCTTGTGTTCATGTGCATAGTCAGAGTGCAATTTAGTCTAGTGTTCAAAGACAGGAGCCATTAGGCGCACACTCAGGTTCTGGGAGAGATTACAATTTGTTTTCTTTATTAGTGTGGTAATCCTAGTTTAGTAGCTTAGATTCCGTAACGTCCGGTTTAGGGGCATTATAGAGTAGTATCAGAGATCAAGGTTGCGCTAAGTACATCAACTTGCTGGTGTCCGAGTTAGTGGCTCTATAGGACAGCACAAGAAAGAGAGTTGCATCTAACATTTGTATTTTGTGTTGTCAGCAAGATGCAAAGAGGCTGAGGCTGAGGTAGGACCTCAACATCAAGGTCTAGCATACAGCAAGGAGGAGGCACCTAGCAGGACATGAGACATGAGCTAGGTGAGATGATGTGGGGATTCATCCAATCCATTGGTGGCGGCCACAAGGATGAGGTCAAAGGTGACCCATGGATTAAGCAATTCCTTTAGTTGGGGGCGCAAACCTAGGACAGGCACAGCCAGCCAAAGGAATGCGAGGCATGGCTTCGCGAAGTGGAAAAGATACTAGAGGGCATGGAGTTCCCAATAGAGAAGTTGGTTTGACTAACCACATTCCAGCTCAAATGTAATGCCAACCAGTGTTGGAGGTCTATACACCACACCAAGTTCCCCAACCAAGACCTACTGATGATCACCTAAGAAGAGTTCCAAGAAGTATTTTATGAGAGATTCTTCCTCGGGCATGAGAAGGACAAGCTAGATAGGGACTTCAGAAAGTTGAAATAGGGGAATCTTTCAATGGCAAAGTATGAAACGACCTTCAACCGACTAGAGCAGTTCTCCCAGACTATCGCCACCAAGAAGGATTGTAATGCCCAAAACCCGGGCATGCTACTTGTGACCATGCTGGTGGAACCCTTGCGCGGCTCTTCCGCTACTCTGTGTGGGGAAACACACGGGGAGATCTGATACGGTCACGGCGAAAATGGTGAATCTGGAAGAAGAGATAAGACCCAGAAACACCAAGGGAAGACATAAAGGATAAGGAAAGGAGTCGCCACCTAGTCTTTTAATGAAAAGACGAGGAAAACCAGAAAACACAAGAAAATCAAGAAACAAAACAAAACGCAGAATGCATGTGTGTGCTCCATGCTTAATGGACAATGCACAAATGAATGCGGGCCAGAGAAAGGGTAAGGATTCTGGTTACGCATGGGGAAGGGTTTAGGCACCTCCATATGCCCGAGAAAACTCGGTCTTTCTAGGTTTTCTACTATTAATGGTCTAATGAATGTATGCTTGCTTATTCTATATCCTCATGCATGAAAATGATTGAAGACATGCCAAATCAAAGTAAGAAGTGAAAAAAAAAGAAAAAGTTAATTCGAGGGACAAATGTAGGCATTGAGAATGCCGCTTTACTGTACACCCTTGGGTGATGAGGAAAACCGTGAAAATCGTGGAATTCTCGGAAAGCGTCTCGCAAAATAGTGGAAATTGGGGATAAATCTGAGAAAATCAAAAAGGAGAAAATAATCCTCATTTCGAGACCATGTCGGCTTTGTAAGCCTTTTACTGTATGCCCTCGGGCGATGGAAAACCAAAACAAGTCAAAACCATGGAAAATCAAAGAAAATCCAGAAAACAGGGAGAAAACCAAGCCAGAATAAAGCTGGGAAAGCGTGCGCAAAACTGGGAAGAAAAGATGAGAAAAATCGTGCAAAAAGATGTGAAAGGATATGCAAAATGCAAATATGAAAAATATAGGGTGTTTTGTGTAAAAAGTCCAAATTCCTAGGAAATCTGAAATTTCGAAGCCCAAATCATCGAAAATACATAGGAAAACACATTCTATGCAATTATGAAGAATCTAGGGTTAAATGTGCCTCCCTAGTCAAAATGAAGTTCTCTAGGGGTCAGAATGCAATTTACCACTAAAACATGCATTGAAAACAATTCTGCATAAAGTCAGGGTAAAAATGCAAGAAAAATGTCTCATAAATGATCCAGGAAGTTCAGGGGCAAATGGTCATTTTACCCCTGAAAACATGAAATCAGAGTAAAATAGATGAAGTACAAGGGTTAAACTGCAAATTACCCAACAGGAAAAAGCATCTAGAAGAATTTCAGTAAATTCTGAGGGTTAAAATGCAATCTACCAAGAGAAAACATGCTTCAGAAAAGTTTTCAAATAAGTCTAGGGGTTTAAATGCAAATAAACCAAAGAAATGTGCATTCTGGAAAGTTTCAATAAGGTCTAAGGGTCAAAATGCAATTTAACCAGCAAAAACATACTTCGAGAAACATTTCAGAAGAATGCAGGGGCTTCTATGCAATTGATACAGAAAAAAAGAATTGTCAGAAAAGATTCCAAGGAAATCCAGGGTCTTCTATGCAATTTGCCTGAAACAAAATACATTTAAAAAACTTTGGAGGGCTTTTATTAAAGTTTTAAACTTAGAAAACATTATTTTAAATGTTCAGGGTAAACATGTAATATTTTCAGTTAAAACTTTATTCGAAAGATTTAAGAAAAAATTATTGAAGGACCTATATGTAATAAAAGAACTTAAAAGTAATACTAGAAGGACCAAAATGAGAGAAAAACAATGTTTCTGTATTTTATTCAAATAAAATGTTTTAAATTGTTTCTAAAATAAAAAAAAGAAACGACGGTCGCCGACGACCGCCGGAGCTCGCCGCCGAGTACTGTTGGAGGGGGCCTTCAGAGGAGCGGAAGGAGGCCTTCCCGTGGGCTGATCTAAGATCAGACCCCACGAGAAGCAAGAAAAGAGGCATCCAAAAAGATCCAACGGATTGGATCAGAGGCACAACGGCTGGAGTGGGCCACCCACCCCCTATTGTTGTCTGGGCTACTTCGGCAACACACCCGAGGAGGCTGGAGGCATTCGAGGCGATGGCGCTGCAATCTGAGTCTTATGGAAGGTTGAGGAGGAGTAGAAGGCGATTTTCCTCCATCCAAGAGCAAGGATCAAGCCTTCCCTGGCTTCCCGGACTACACCTACGGTCGTCGCTGCAGATTTCGCTGGGCTGAGGAAGCCTCCTTGAGCTCGAACAGGATGGTTGGCTACTCTGGAGCGTCGAGGAAACACCAAGGATCATTCCTCTGGGGCCAAGGAGACGCTGCGACGTGCCAGGATCGCGGTTGCACTCCACTGTGCATCTTCTTCCCCGGCGACGGTGACAGAGCGACGACGGCTGCGTTCTTCTACTGGCACCTCCACAGCGACCGGAGTGAGGCGATGGCAAGCAAAAAAGCAAGAGGGGGCTAGGGGGAGAAGAAACCAAGGCTCTGGGACTAGGGAGGAGCCCCAAGCTAGTGCCCCCACCTAGGTCGCTAGAAATCGACTCCAGCGGAGCCAAAGGAAGCCTCTGGAACTCCTGGAATTGATCCAGGAAAAAGGGGGAAGGCCTAGGAGCAACTATTTAACCATAATTGAAGTCAGAAAGAGGTGTACCTGGTCTGGCAGTGGTTTTTCACCTTGTTACTTGCCGGAGATCGCCGAAAATCGCATCTCCTCCTCCACTACGAGCTCCTCTCTCTCCCAGGAACTCTCTCTTGCATCCCCCTTTCTCTCTGACCACCTAGAGCTCTATTTATAGCCTAGGAAACCCATAACAACCAAAACAAATCCATAACAACCCACTCCAACAAACTACAACTAACTAAACAACTTCTTAACCACCTAACTAATAACTAACAAACTCACTAATCACTAACCAACTCTAACAAACCTAGGGATTGAGAAAGTGGGCTTAAATGGCCTTTCATGGGCCTAATGGGCTTCATGGGTTTTGGTGGGCCTTCATGGCCTTAATGGGCTTTGTTTGAATCAAATGGGCTTTGGATGAATTAAATGAGGCCATGGATGAATTAAGTGGGCCTTGGTGAATTAAATGGCTTTGTGGGGCTTAATGGGCCTATGTGGGCTTGGTGGGCCTAATGAGCTTCAATTGGGTCTAAATAGGTCTTGTGGGCCCAAGTGGGCTTAAGTGGGCCTCAAGTGAGCTTCAAGGAGTTAAATGGGCCTTCAAAGGGGTTAAATGGGTCTTCAAGGGCCTTCATGGGCCAAGGTGGGCTAAATTGGGCTTTGTGGGCTTTGAACGGATTCAACTAGGGTTAGAGTTCATTGGTGATTGAAAGCCCAGCCACCACACTTTCAACCTGCAAAATTGGGGTGTCTACACTACCTAAATAAAATCACAACCCAATTACAATAATTAAATGAATAAAATAACTAGGAAGGGTTAAACAACTATTCAAGAACGGCATGCGACTAGTGGCTTTGGAAACACGAGCACCGGAACCTGGACTGCACCCCAACAGTAATCCACCTAAAAAGCCAAAAATACAAACAACAAAACACACATGAGTGTCATTTAAGTCA
Source organism: Posidonia australis (assembly GCA_024699735.1). Classification (NCBI taxonomy): domain Eukaryota; kingdom Viridiplantae; phylum Streptophyta; class Magnoliopsida; order Alismatales; family Posidoniaceae; genus Posidonia; species Posidonia australis. The sequence continues at coordinate 16,894 of JAMKQA010013620.1, forward strand.
CCCAATATACGACCACATGAAAAAACCACAGCAAACCACCCAAATCCTCAAGAAAATTCTATATCTTGGCTAAACAAAACCAAACAATGTTCTTTAGTAATTACTCAAAACCGATTCACAGAAAACTTGCAATTTGTTCCAAAACTAGAAATCCTTGGGAATCTCTTCCCCAAGATCATGCCTTTCTCAAACATTTTTCTCATTTATAAATTAATGCATTTTGAAATCTTTTATGCATCTTGAGAAACAACATTCTCGACCAGACCCAACCCAAAGCAGTAAAGTCACACATGTCCTAAAATAGTAAATCCATACTTGGCTAGTAATTGGCTCAAAACCATGACTCATCTTGGCTAGAAACTGGCTAAATCCACAAGCCAAACACAAACCATTTCTAACCCAAAACCATAATACACAAATCACTAGTGCCACCTTTATCAGAGGCAACCAGGCCACAAGCAGAAGGCAAGGCACCAACCTCACCAACGTGCACTACTACGGTACCCTTCCTCATGTGGAAGGACAATCACCCCGGCCAATAGGCCTCAATCTCATTTATTTAACATGCACAGAGATACACCTTTCTTAGCGCCCTAAAAGTGTCTTGGCACCCAGTACTCTTGTTCGTAGGTCCAGTCAACACAGTCTCAAGTGGGAGTAACCTAGTCTCTTTCAACCACCCCTAAACCTCAGTAACCGCACAAACATCGTGGATCCAGAACCTCGACAACCATGCTTGGGCTAACGAATCTCATCAGCGTCCGCAACCCCTACCAATATTATCCTATCACTACGTGGATCCAGAACAATACACAATTCACTTTTATAAACATTAGGGTTTTCTTATAAAACCTCACTTAATCTTTGAAACATTTCCATATTTACCTCATCTCATTTACATGGATTCACTATCACTAATACATGCTTAAAACATCATTAATGCATTTCAACTTTTAATGGGTCTCATGCCCAAAATCATGTAAAACCATCATTTAGATCCATGAGATTAACATTATCAAACAAATTTTAGCATATGGGCGAAGGGTTTGGTTCGGCAACCTAACCAAAGTGGTAGACCGAACCAAGCATCAAATGCTTTAAACGGTCGACCGAAACATGGACTTCAATCGTCCGAAAATCCCTACTTTAGTTCTATCAACCGAAATCCCCTAAAACAAAAGACCGACACATTTTGGTTCACTAAAACCAAGATTCTGGTCGAATATTGACAACAAAATGGTATGCCAAACCTAAATCTGCATACCAAAATGGCTATTTCTAGAAAGCATCCCCCGAACCCTAGCCATCCGTTTGCCAAGATTGGGACCTCTAGTGGACCCATTTCTGACCAACCACAAATTAAGCTAAAACCACCAAATGTAATGATCTAACTCTACTACCATTTGGGACAAATATCACCCAAATCCACTAAGCATGCATCTATAAAAAAATCTAAAAGGCGTGGAGCTCATTTCACAATTCTATAGCATGCATTGCATTTTCTACCAAAACTCATGAAAATCATACAACCTAGCATGTTCTCTACACATTGATATCATTCATATCATTTCCATCATTCCCATCATTTTTCCATGATTTATCATGCATTTTGCCTCATTTTTAACTATTTTATTCTATGTTTCCTAAAATAGAAGAATGGAGGAAAAGATGGGCCACATACCTAGCTTGGCACTCCGATGAGCATCCCACACCTTGGCGAGCTTCCTCCCCGACAAACTGCGTGCATAGGGCTTTCTCTCCCCTTGGCACAACCACTTCCTCTCTCTCTCTACTAGTTCCCATTCTCTTCCTTGTGCCTTCTTCTCCACATCATTCCCTCCCTCCTTATCTCTTCCACCCTACTTGTAGCCACCCTCGAATCCTATGGACGCCCTTTTCCATGGCTGCCTGTGAAGGGGACAGGATGAGTACGAGTCTCCTATCGAGTCATGGGTGAGCAAGTAGAAAGGAAGAAGAGAGGTGGGGAAGAAATGCTCATGAGTGGGGACACTATGCCCTTCTTGACCAAGGTCAAATCTAGGTACCATGCATTTGGGCACAACCCTAGAAACCACACAACCAGGGGAAACAACAAATCCACTAGTAAACCACATTCAAATATTACAATTTACAAAAAAAATGGATAATTAGGCCCAAAGGTTACATCCTACCCCCTTTACAAGAATTTCGTCCTTGAAAATCAGCTCTGGTAAAACAAATTGGGATACTATCTCTAGATGTCCACCTCGACCTCCCAAGTAGCCTCCTCTATACCATGACTTTATCACTGAACAAACACCAATGGAATCACTTTATTCTTGAGAACTTGCTCTTTTCTGTCTAGTATCTATACTACATTCTCGATCATAAACAGGTCCTCCAACTGCTTCTCTAGCTGCACAGGTATTACTTGGAACGCATCGGTAAAGCACTTCCTCAACATGAACACATGGAAGGTACTGTGTACACTAGCCAGCTCTAGAGGCAGATCTAATCTATATGCCACTTCACCAACTTTCTTGGTAATCTGATACAGGCCGACATACCTAGGGCTCATCTTGCCTCTTTTCTCGAATTGCATTACTCCTTTGGTTAGTGACACCTTCAAGAAGATGAAGTCTCCCACCTCGAATTCTAGAGGTCTCCGCCGCCTATCTGCATAACTCTTCTGCAGAGTCTAGGCAAACAACAATCTCTTCCTATTGGGTCCACCTTGCCCTCGTACTACTCTATGATGTCAAGATCAACAAGTTGTCTCTTACCCACCTCACTCCAACAAGAGGGTGTCCTAATGGGTCTACCATATAGTGCCTCATAGGGTGCCATACCAATACTAGCGTAGTAACTATTGTTATATGCAAACTTGATTAGAGGCAAATAATCCTCACAGCTACAACCAAAGTCCAAGGTGTAGGCCCTTAGCATGTCCTAAAGTGTATGGATGGTCCTCTCTATCTGTCCATCTGTTTGGGAGTGAAAAGCCATACTAAAACTCAAAACAATACCAAAGGCATCCTACAGCGCTCCCCAGAACCTCAACGTGAACCTCATATCTCTGTCAAACACTATCGACACTAGAACACCATGCAATCTAACAATCTCTACCACATACAACTCTGCTAGTTGTGCTAAGGGAAGATTCACCCTCATTGGCAAGAAATTTGCTAACATTGTAAGGTGATCCACAATCATCCAAATTATATCATTCTTTCTTTGGGTCCTCAGTAAAACCTATCACAAAGTCCATTGACACATTCTCCCATTTCCAGACTAGCATGTCCAGAGGCTGCAATGTCCCTCCCCACTTATGGTGCTCTATCATCACCATCTAGTAGGTTGGACACTTTGCCACATACTCAGCAATCTCCCTTTTCATCCTTGGCCACCAGAAATTAGTTTTCAGGTCCTTAAACATCTTGGTACTTCCTAGATGGATAGTATATCTAGAGCAGTGAGCTTCATCAAGCAAACTGTTCTTGATTTCATCCACTTGAGACACATACAACCTCAGGTTATACCTTAACCCACTATCTACCCCAATAGAAAATTGCAGAGCATTCCCAACGTCTAGCTTCCTCCAGATAACTGGCACAAAGGAATCATACTATTGAGCGGCAACAATTGCCTCGATCATCCTCAAGCGAATAGACAAATTTGCCAACAAAACTTTGGCAGCTCCCTAAGACTATCTCTGAGGTCTGCACTCCACTAGTCCCTCCAACAATTTCCATTCATTGATCATCAAGCTGGCCATAACATGAGTACATCTGCTCAGAGCATCGACAACCACATTAGCTTTTCTTGGCTGGTACGATAGGCTGAAGTCATAATCCTTGATGTAATCTACCCAGCGCCTCTATCTCAAATTTAGATCATTCTTAGTGAATATGTACTTAAGACTCTTGTGACCTGTATATACCTCAAACTGTTCATCATACAAATAATGCCTCCAAATCTTTAGGGCGAACACAACCGTTGCCATCTCTAAATCATGGGTGGGATAGTTCTTCCCATGATCTTTTAACTGGCATAAGGCGTACGCCACCACCCTACCATGCTGCTTCAGCACACCCCCAAGCTGGTCCCACAAGCATCTCTAGCGACTGTGAAACCACCACTCCCAGATGGCAATGTCAGAAATGGGTTGTGACCAGACAAGTCTTCAACTCATTGAAGCTCTTCTTGCACTACCAATCTCACATCCTAGTCAGTCTAGTCAAAAGTGCAACAATCTTGGAGAAGTCTTGAATGAACCTCTGGTAATATCCTGCCAAACCAAGGAAGCTTCTAACCTTTGACACTGTCTTTGGTCTGACCCAATTGTTAACTACCTCTACCTTGGTTGGATCCACCTTGATGCCTTCTCCTATGATAATATGACCAAGGAAGGCCACCTCCTCTAGCCAAAACGTGCACTTGGAAAACTTGGCATAAAGCTGGTTCTGCTTCAGTGTCTCCAACACTATCCTCAAGTGCCTCTGGTTGGTATGTACATCTGAAGAGTATATCAAGACATCATCCACAAAAATGACCACAAAGTGGTCCAAATAGAGCCTAAATACCCTATTCATCATGTCCATCAACGCAATCGAAGCATTTATCAACCCAAATGGCATAACCAAAAACTCATAATGTCCATAACGGATACAAAAGGCTGTCATCTGCACATCTAGCTCCCTAATCTGTAGCTGGTGGTACCTAGATCTCAAATCTATCTTAAAGAACATAGATGTTCCCTACAGCTAATTGAACAAATCATCAATCCTAGGCAATGGATACTTGCTCTTGATGGTAATCTAGTTCACCATTCGATAATCTATGTAGAGCTGAAGTGAACCATCCTTCTTCTTGACGAACAATACTAATGCTCCCCAAGGTGATGCATTAGGACAAATAAATCCCTTGTCCATCAATTCCTACAATTGGTTTTGGATCTCTCTCAACTCAGCAGGTGCCATACTGTATGGAGCCTTTGAAACTAGACCTGATCCCAGCACCAAATCAATCACAAATTCCACTTCCCTGTGTAGTGGCATATCAGGCAACTCCTTTGGCAACACATCAGGATACTCCTATACCAATGGCAAATCTTGAACTCCAAACACAAGCGAAGTAGAAACAATCACACATGTCATGTAGCCCACACTGCCTCTTACCAAATGATGGTAGGCCTTGATAGCAAAGATCACTTTCCTAGGCTCCCCTGGTCTAGTACCTTGCACAATGCACCAGCCTTGGCTTGAGCACTCAGCCAAAACTCATCTCTTGGCACAATCAATCATAGTTGTATGTTATGCCAGCCAGTCCATTCCCAAGATGACATCATATTCTTGCATGTCCATCACAATCAAACTAGCCCTGAAATCCTTGTTCCCCAATTTGATTCCAACTGACTACAAATATCTCCATGCCAGGCTGTGTTCTCCCAACGGAGTCACCACATCCAGCTAGAACGCCATCCTAGCTGGTCTAGTCCTGAGCTCCGTAGAAAATGACTCAAAGATGAAAGAAAATGAACTTCTAGAGTCGAACAAGACTCAGGCCATTTGGTCAGCTATAAGAGAGGATCCTAACATCAACACATCATAATATAACTAGAATTATCATCATAGTCATAATACAGAACATAGTGTTGAATACATAAGGATCCATTACAATAGAACATGGGACAAGGTCCAGATTACAAGACTACTACTACTCCCTACCATCCACGACTTCTCCATATGGTCTAGCATCTGGGGCAGCAATAGAGAACACCCTACCCTTGGTAGGCTGATGAGGCACCTCCTCCACTGGCTTTGGTGGGTATGGCCAATTCTTCTACACGTGTCTAGCCTTTCCACAGTTGTAGCATACAATGTTGTCTCTGTTCCTCTTGCGGATCCGACACTGTGCAGCCACGTGCCCCATCTTCGTACAGATATGGTAAGGTCCTCTCACCGAACCGCTACTCGAACTAGCATGACTGTATCCAGCTCCCCCAGCCATAGTGTAACATTCAAGCCTAATTATCCAGTTAAAGTAAACCATGAGATAAATTGTAATATGAATATGGTTTATTAATGGATAATTTGATGCTCTAGTGTTGTTGTGTGTCTCTCTCTCTATGTGGTAGGTTATTAGATCTTGATTGTGTGGCTGTGGTGTTGTGCTTGGGAGTGTGGGACTGGGTTAGACCCTGGTCAACTAGAGCATAGTGCTTCTTGGACCCTACACCCATCCTCTTCCCCTTCCCTTTCCTTTCTCCCCCGACAAATCATGCCTCCATAACCTGCTCGTGATGACCCATCCTCTCCGTCACCTATATGGTGGGGCGGCGATCGACAGGATTCACAGAAGCAATCGGGGCGAAGGAGCTTAACAAGGACCAAAGGAGATGGCAACGAGGGCACGAGCCAAACCAATGAAGCCAAAGAGAGAGGGAGTGTCGATTCGATATGCCGATTTGTTGCCCAATTATGCCCTAAGCCACTAATTCGGACGACTAAAAGTTTTCGATTGACCAAATCAGTGGATTTCGAGCGACCAACGAGAGGATCGGTTGCCTGACTTTTACTCAAAAAGGGGAATCTAACAGGAATTCGAACAACCAACTGTTTCTGGACGATCGAATCACGACATTTCAATCGACCGATTATGTTCAGTTTACTGAACCAGTCCCCTAGCCCATATGAACAAATGTGTATGGAAAATGAAAAATAGGTGGTTTAAATGGATAATGGTCACGTATTAATGAGGTATTTCCCATGTAGATGACATGAAGGAATATGAAATTCAAATAAATGAAATTGAATATTGGGCTTGGGCTTAAGACCCAATAATGAATATGAATGCATGGTTTTACATGGTTTTGAGCTTGGGACACAAATGGAGGGTAAGTGTTGCATTGAAGTGACTTCCAACAATGAAAAAGAGAACAAATAATGGCTTTGAAAAGAAAATCCAAGAGTTTTGAAAAGAAAATCCAAGAGTTTTGAAAAGAAAATGATGATGTATTCTAGAGCCATGAGGGGATCGTGTCGACAATGTGGTAGGAGTATGAGAATCCAATGAAACCAATTGTTAGATACAACCATTGTTGTTAGTGTGGAACCACAACAGGTTGGTGTCGGCAAATTCGTATGGAACCAATTATCAGATACGACCATGGTTACCATGTTTTAAGACGGTGTTGGCTGAGCCTAGGTATATGAACCTAGGTGTTCGGGTCGCTGATGGGATGTCAAAAAAAGACTTATCCCCATTCATATGAAATGTAATTGAGTCCTATTGGCTGGGGAGGTATCCTCTCATACGATGAACTTCATCATGACAGTGTAGGGAGGTAGGGGAAATGACGTCCTCACCTACTGCTTGTATGCCTAGTTACCTTTGGTCAAGGTAATACCAATAAGAAAAGTGGAAATAAAAGGTGTGGTTTTAGCTAGAATTTGACTTATGCCTTGTCTTAAGATTGTAGCTATGAATGAGAGTCTTGTTTTAACCAGTTGCCAGCCAATGTATATGGCTTTGTTTTAAGCCATGTGAGGCCCTGTGTTTTAGGCTAGATCTGGTCAAGAATGTGGATTTCTCAAAATGCATAAAAAGTTTTTAAAGATGCATACATTGAAAAAGAAAATATGAGCTTTTAAAAAAGAGCATGGTTTTGGATAGACATTCCAAATGTTTTAAAAAGAAATGATGTTTTGGAATGGTTTTTTGAAAACCACATTTTGTAATAATCTAAGTTGTGTTTTCTCACTGTTTTGCTGTGGGTTTTGTGTGGGGCACGTATTGGGTGACTTTGATGTCACTCACACGTGTTTTGTTTGATTTTTAAGTACTAGTGGTGTAGTCCTATTCCAGAGCCCAAGAAGGAGCCACTAGCTGCACATTGTTCCTAGAGGTGAGCCTTAGCTAGTTACAATTATTAGATTTATGTTGTAATTATTGTAATTGCTTGTGATACTATGATTTAGGTAGTGTACCTAAGTTCAGAGTGGTATCAGTGCTAAGGTTACACCCAGTGCATTGGCTTAGTGATGTATGATCTAGTGGCCAAGGAGGACTACACAATAGAGAGTCTTTCACCTAACCTTGGATGTTGTTTGCCTTTGTTGTGCTAGCAGGAAGATGTCTCATCGAGGCCGAAGTCGAGGCAAGGCCTTAGTGCCAGATTTAGAGGTGGGGGAGGGCAGTTCTTGGAGGGGCATGCAGAGGGAATTCAACGAGATGATACGGGGTTTCGCCTAGTCCTTTGGCAGCAAGAGCAAGGATCAAGCGAAAGAAGACCCGTGTGTTATGCAATTCCACCCACTGGGCACGCTGACTCTAAATGGGCATGGCACACCAGTGGTGTGTGAGCCTTGGTTCCTGGAGGTAGAGAAGATAGTAGAGGGGATCAAGTGTTCTACTGAGAAGTGGGTCTAGATCGCAACATTTCAACTCAAGGGCGCTACGGATTAGTGGTGGAGTGCTACGCACCGCACCAAGTTCCCTGTGGACCTACTGATGATCTCTCGGGAGGAGTTCTAAGAGGTATTTTATGACAGGTGCTTCCCTAAGCATGAGAGGGATAATTTGGACAGAGAATTCCGAAACTAATGTAGGGAAGCTTGACTATGGCTGAGTATAAATCATCCTTCTTTCGGCTAAAGCAATTCTCTCAAGCTATGGTTTTCGATAAGAATAAAGCCAAGAAATTTTGGAAGGGCTTAATCCAACACTAAGATCTAGAGTAATTGGTTCTCGATATCAAACCTTGGCAGATGTTATTGAGCTGGCAAGCCACTACAAGAATGATCATAAGCTGTTCCAAGAGGAATACCCTAAGAAGGATAAAGGGAGGAAGTCTGTCTCTCAAGCTTCTATTTCTCGACCTTCAATCACTGGAGTGCCGAGTTTCGAGAGTTCTTGTAGCTTTGGGAAGAAGCGAAAGGAGCGGCTTACATCCAATAGAGAAGAAAGTGTTTGATTTAGCCAAGTGGAATCTAGCAGCGGCCTAAAGGCAGGACATTGCCACGTCAGTGGTAAGAAGGGGCACATAGCGGCGCAGTGTTGGCATAGGTAGAGGAGTTTAGATAGCGTAGTATGCTACAATTGTGGGAAGTCCGGACACTATCAGAAGGGTTGTCCCAATCTACTGAAGCTGGCGAGAGATGCACCTCATCAGCCAAACAAGGGAAGAGTGTTCTCCATTGTTGCCCTAGATGCTAGTCCATCAGGAGATGTTGTGGAAGGTGATGATTAGTATGGTTGTATGAGTTAAATCTTGTCTTGTAATAATGGTCCTTATATGTAATCGACACTATTTTTGGTTATGACTATGTTTATGATTATGGTTATGATGTGTTGATGTTAGGATCTTTTCTTGTGGCTGACCAGATGACTCAAGTCCTATTCGACTCTGAGAGTTCATTTTCATTTGTCTCTGAGTCATTTGTTGCTGAGATCGGGGCCAGGCCAGCTAGGATGGCATTCCACTTGGAATTAGTTACTCTGTTGGAGGAGCACAATCTAGTGTGGAGGTATCTGAGACCAATTGATGTTCAGCTGGGAGATAGAAATTTTCAGGCCAGTTTGATCTTGATGGGCAAGTAAGATTACGATGTCATCCTAGGGATGGATTGGCTGGCACAGTATTTGGCCATGATTGATTGTGCCAAGAGAAGAGTTCTAATAGAGTATATAGGCCAAGGCTGGTGTGTGATGCAAGGTACCAAACTGGGTGAGCCCAAAAAATTGATATCTACAATCAAGGCCTACTATCAATTGGCGAAGGGCTGTGTGGGCTATTTGGCCATTGTAACAGTTTCTACTTCGCCTGTGTTTGGAGTTCGGGATTTGCTAGTAGTGCACGGATATCCTGATGTTTTCCCAGAGGAATTGCTTGATATGCCACCACATAGGGAAGTGGAGTTTGTGATTGATTTAGTGCTAGGATCAGGTCCTATTTCAAAGGCTCCATATAGGATGGCACCCGTAGAATTAAGGGAGCTCCAGAATTAGCTACAAGAACTGATGGACAAGGGATTTATTCGTCCCAGCATTTCACTTAAGGGAGCACCGGTACTGTTCCTTAAGAAGAAGGACGATTCACTTCGGCTCTGCATAGACTACCGGATGTTGAACCAAATCATTGTCAAGAACAAGTATCCACTGCCCAAGATCAATGATTTGTTTGATCAGTTGTAGGGACCATCGGTGTTTTGCAATATAAACTTGAGATCTAGATATCATCAGTTGCGGATCAGTGAGTCAGATGTGCAGAAGACAACCTTTCGTACCCGTTATAGACAATACGAGTTTTTGGTTATGCCATTCAGATTGACGAATGCTTCGACTGTCTTCATGGATCTGATGAATAGGGTGTTCAAGCCCTATTTGGACCAATTTGAGATCATCTTTGTAGATGATGTCCTGGTATATTCTCCAGTTGTTCTGATCCACCAAAGGCATTTGAGGATCGTACTGGAGACACTAAGACAACATCAACTATATGACAAGTTTTCCAAGTGCGAGTTTTGGCTGGAGGAGGTGTCCTTCCTTGGTCATATCATCTCAGGAGAAGGTATCAAGGTAGACCCATCCAAGGTGGAGGCTATGAACAATTGGGCCAGACTAAAGACAGTAATTGAGATCAGAAGTTTCCTCAACCTGGTATGTTATTATAAGAGCTTCATTTAGGATTTCTCCAAAATTACTGCACCATTGATCAAACTGAACAGAAAGGAAGTGCACTTTGCTTGGGATTGGTAGTGCGAGGAGAGCATCAATGAATTGAAGGCTTGCTTGGTGTCAGCCCCAGTTTTGACTTTCCCTTTTGGGAATAGCAGTTTCATGGTTTACAGTGATGCTTGTGGGACTGCCTTCAGGTGTACATCATACAAATAATGCCTCCAAATCTTTAGGCTGAATACAACAACTACCATTTCCAAATCATTGGTGAGGTAGTTCTTCTCATGATCTTTTAATTGGCACAAGTAGTTTGAGATGTATACAGATCACAAGAGCCTGAAATACATATTTACTTAGAAGGATCTGAACCTAAGGCAGAGGCGCTAGGTGGAGTACATCAAGGATATGACTTCAACCTATCATACCACTTAGGAAAAGCAAATGTAGTTGTAGATTCTTTGGCAGATGCACTCATGTCATGGCTAGCCTGATGATTCGTGAATAGAAATTGTTAGAGGGGCTAGTGGAGTGCAGACCTCAGAGATAGTCTTAGGGAGCTGCCAGAGTTGTGTTGGCAAATTTGTCTATTCACTTAAGGATGATTGAGGTAATTGTCACAACTTAGCAGTATGATTGTTTTGTGCTAGATATCTAAAGGAAGCTAGAAGCTGGGAATGCCCCTTACTTTTTAGTTAGGGTAGATGATGGGTTGTGGTACAACATGAGATTGTATGTGCCTCAAGTAGAAGAAATCAAGAACAGTCTACTTGACGAAGCTCACTGCTCTAGATATACAATTCATCCATGAAGTACCAAGATATATAAGGGCCTGAAATGGAATTTCTAGTGGCCTAGGATGAAGAAGAAATTATTGAGAATGTGGCAAAGTGTGCAACCTACCAAATGGTGAAGATAGAGCACTAGAAGCCTAGAGGGACTTTGTAGCCCGTAGACATTCCAGTAAGGAAATGAAAGAATGTGTTGATGGATTATGTGACGGGTTTGTCGAGAACTCAAAAAAAGAATGATACTATTTGGGGTGATAGTGGATCGCCTTACAAAACTAGCACATTTCTTATCAATTAGGGTGAATCTTCCCTTGACAAAACTGGCAGAGTTGTATGTTGCAGAGGTCATGAGACTGCATGGTGTCTCGATGTCTATTGTGTCTGACAGAGACACGAGGTTCACATCATGGTTCTGAGGAGCATTACAAGAGGCTTTTGGTACAATGTTGAGTTTTAGTATCACCTTTCACCCTCACATAGATGGTCAGATAGAGAGGACCATCCAAACACTATAGGACATGTTGAGGGCCTATGCCTTGGGCTTTGGTGATAGTTGGGAGGATCATTTACCTCTAATTGAGTTTGCATATAATAACAGTTACCATGCCAGTAGTGGTATGGCACCATATGAGGCATTGTATAGTAGACCCTATAGGACACCCACTTGCTGGAGTGAGGTGGGTGAGAGACAATTGGTTGGCCCAGAGATCGTACAGTAGTATGAGGGCAAGGTGGACCTGTTGAGGAAGAGGTTGTTGTCTGCCCAGAGCTAACAAAAGAATTATGCAGATAGGAGGCAGAGATCTCTAGAATTCGAGGTGGGAGACTTCATTTTCTTGAAGGTGTCACTAAACCAAGGAGTAATGCAGTTTGAAAAGAGAGGCAAGCTGTGCCCTAGATATATTGGACCGTACCAGATTACCAAGAGTGTTGGTGAGGTGGCATACAGATTAGATCTACCTCCAGAACTAGCCAGTGTACACAGCACCTTCCATGTGTCCATGTTAAGGAAATGTTTGGACAATGCATCCCAAGTTATACTAGTGCAGCCAGAGGAGCTGCAAGAGGACCTATCTATGATTGAAAATGCAGTATAGATAATGGGTAGGAAAGAACAAGTCCTCAGGAATAAGGTGATTCCATTGGTGTTGGTTTAGTGGCAACATCATGGTACAGAGGAGGCTACCTGGGAGCGTGAGGTGGACATTCAGAGACACTTGTTTTATTAGAGCTGAATTTTGAGGAAGAAATTCTTGCAAAGGGGTAGGATGTAACATCTAGGCCTAAATATCCAATTAATGTAAACTATGAGATTAATTGTAATATTTGAATATGGTTTATTAATGGATAATTTGATATTCTAGTGTTGTTGTGTGTGTCTCTCTCTATGTGGTTGGATATTAGATCCTTGTTGTGTGGCTATCGTGTTGTGCCTAGGGGTGTAGGACTGGGTTGGACCCTAGTCAACTAGAGCACAGTGCTCCTTGGACACTACGCCCATCCTCTTCTCCTTCCCATTCCTTTCTCCCTTGACGACCCATGCCTCCATAGCCCACTCATGACTACCCATCCTCTCCATCACCTATATGGGGGGGGGGGGGTGATCAACGAGATTCACGGAAGTGACCGGGGCAGAGGAGATGGCATCGAGAGCACGAGCCAAACTTGTGAAGCCAGAGAGAGGGAGTTCTGCCAGCAGGTTGCGCTAGAGAGTGGTGCGCACGAGCTAATAGAAGGACCTTGCTAGTGGCAAGGGACTGTCAAAGACTTGCTGATGGAGCACCACATGATGGTGGAGGTCGCCAGAGTGCCGATCCATGTACGCTACCCCTCCCTTCCTCTTTTCCCCTTTTTGGAAAATAGGGTAAATGCATGAAATTGGTGCAAAATACATCATAAATCATGGAAAAATAATGAGAATAATGGAAATGTGATGAATGGCATGAATGTGTAGAGACCATGCTAGGATGTGCGAATTTTGTGGATTTATAGTCGAATTTCTAATGCATGCTAGAGTAGCCATGTAATGAGCTTTATGTCTTTAAGATTTTATTGTGGAAAGCATGCTTAATGTATTTGTAAATGGTTTAAGGGGTTTTGAAGTAGACTCGAAGGTCTACACCCCATGTTTTATGCATGATTTTTGGTGTGTGTTTGATGGGTCTGCCCCTCACTCCCAAGGGGAAGGAGAGTCAAGTGGCTAAAGTTGGGTTGTTTTCTGCAATCGCAAAAAACGATATATTGAATTGATTTCAATAAGCCGTTTTGCTACCCAATTATGCCCTAAGCCACTGATTCAGACGACCGAAAGGTTTCGATCAGCTGAATCAAGGGATTTCAGATGACCAACAACATGATCAGTCACCCATTTTTTACTCAGAAAGGGGAATCTAATAGGAATTCAGACAACCAACTATTTCTGGTCAACCGAATCACGAGATTTCAGTCGACTGATTATGGTTCAATCTACTAAACCAGTCCCTTGGCCCATATGAACAAATGTGTATGGAAAATGGAAAATAGGTGGTTTAAATGGATAATGGATAGGTATTACTGAGGTATTTCCCATGTAGATGACATGGAGGAATATGAAATTCAAATAAATGAAATTGAATATGGTCTTAGGCTTGAGGCCCCAAATATGAAAAGAAATTGATAAATGTTTGGTTTAATCTAATTTTTGGCCATAAGACCCAATAATGAATATGAATGCATGGTTTCACATCATTTTGAGATTGGGACCCAAATGGAGGGTAAGAGTTGCATGGAAGTGACTTCCAACAATGAAAAAGAGAATGAATAATGGCTTTGAAAAGAAAATCCAAGAGTTTTGAAAAGAAAATGATGATGTATTCTAGAGCCCTGAGGGGATCATGTTGACAATGTAGTAGGAGTATGAGACTCCAATGAAACCAATTGTCAGATAAGACCATTGTTGTTAGTGTGCAACCACGAGGGGTTGGTGTTTGCAAATTGGTATTGAACTAATTGTCAGATACGACCATGGTTACCAAGTTTTGAGATGGTCTTGGATGAGCCTAGGTATATGAACATAGGTGCTTGGGTCACTAATGGAACGTCAAAAAAAGACTTATCCCCATGCGTATGAAATGTAATTGAGGCCTATTGGTCGGGACGGTATCCTCTCATACGGGGAACTTCATCGTGGTAGTGCAGGGAGGTAGGGGAAATGATGTCCTCACCTACTGCTTGTGTGTTTGGTTACCTTTAATCAAGGTAACACCAATAAGAAAAGTGGAAATAAAAGGTGTGGTTTTAGTTAGAATTAGACCTATTTTAAGATTCTAGCTATGATTGAGAGTCATGTTTTAACCAGTTTCCAACCAATGTATATGGTTTTGCTTTGAGCCCTATGAGGTCCTGTGTTTTAAGTTAGATCTGGTTGAGAATGTGGATTTTTCAGAATGCATAAAAAAGTTTTAAAGATGCATAAATTGAAAAAGAAAATATGAGCTTTTGAAAAGGAGTATGGTTTTGGATAGAGATTCCAAATGTTTTAAAAAGAAATGATGTTATGGAATGGATTTTGAATACCACGTTTCGTAATAATCTAAGTTGTGTTTTCTCGTTGTTTTGTCGTGGGTTTTGTGTGAGGCGCATACTAGGTGACTTGGATGTCACTCACGTGTGTTTTGTTTGGTTTTCAATTGTAGGTGGTGTATTCCAGTTCTAGTGCTGGAGTAGGAGCCACTAGTTGTACATTGTTCTTAGAGGTGAGCCTTAGTTAGTTACAATTATTAGATTTAGGTTGTAATTATTGTAATTGCTTGTGATACTATGATTTAGGTAGTGTACCGAGTTTGGTGTTACACAGTCTCAAGAGCTCTTTCCTTTTCATTCTAGAGCTCCCAAAACTCCCAAGACTCAGTGCCCCCAAAAACAGAAGGTCGCGAGACAGACTTCCTTCCTTTATTTCTTGTGGGGAGTTCCTCCTGGAATAGTCGGCGTTCATCCTCATAGCGGGAGGCTAACTCAATGGCATCTGCCATGGTCTGACACCTGAAGCCAATAAATCTTGATCTTAGTGCTCGAATCAGCCCCTCAACAAACTTATTAGCTCAGTTCTTCTCAGAAACTATAGCCTATGAAAACTACTCCAACCAAAGAAATGCCACCTCGTTCTCAGCCATTGTAGAATCCCCTTACTTTATGTTCCGCAAGTCTCTATCTAACTTATCCCTCTCATGCTCAGGGAAAAATCTCTCATAAAACACCACCTAGATGTCCTTCATTGAGATCATTAGTAGGTCTACATTTAGAAAATTAGTGAGGCATGTACTCCTCCACCATTGATTTGCATCACCCTTATACTGAAAAGTGGCAATTTTGACCCATTTTTCAGCTGGACATTCAATCCCCTGTAGGATCTTTTCTACCTCTTGGAAGCAAGCCTCACACTCCTCTGATGTACCATGCCCATCCAAGGTGGACGCATCCAACTGGCAAAACTGTTTGATCCATAGGTCTCCTTTTGCCTTGTCCTTGTTGTTGTTGCCAAAAGACTAGGCGAAACCCCGCATCATCTCAAAAAACTCTCGTCACATACCCTCCAACCACTACCCTCCACCATCTCTAAGTTGGGTGTTAGGGCCTTACCACAACTACGGTCTCAACGAGACATCCTCCTGCCATGACAACACCGGCAAACAACAAACACAGTCAGGTGTAGCTATTCCACTTGCGCAATCCCACTGAGCCACCGTGCCAGACACCGACCAAGCCAGTGCACCTTAGTGAACCTAGTCTTTGATACCACTTTGTAACACCCCGAACTTGGGCACGCTACCTAAATAGCATCACAACCCAATTACAGTAATTAAATCATTAAAATAACTAGGAAGGGTCGAACCACTATCCAAGAACGACATGTGGCTAGTGGCTCTGAAAACTTGAGCACCGGAACCTAGACTACACTCCAATAGCTACCCACCTAAAAAGCCAAAAACACAAACAACAAAACACGTGTGAGTGACACCAAAGTCATCTAGTACGCAACCACACGAAAAAACATCGAGAAACTCTATATCTTGGTTAAGCAAAACCAAATTAGGTTCTTCAGTAATTACTCAAAGCCAGTTCACAGAAAACTTGGAATTCGTTCCCAAACTAGAAATCCTTTGGAATCTCTTCCCCATGACCATGCCTTCTTCAAACATTTTTCTCTTTTATAAATCAATGCATTTTGAAATCTTTTATGCATCTCGAGAAACCACATTCTTGACTTGACCCAGCCCAAAGCAGCAAAGCCACACGTGGCCCAAAACAGTAAATCCACACTTGGCTGGTAACTAGCTCAAAACCATGACTCATCTTGGCTAGAAGTTGGCTAAATCTACGAGCCAAACATAAACCATTTCTAGCCCAAAACCACAATACACATATCCATCACAAATTACTAATGTCACCTTCATCAAAGGTGACCAGGCCACAAGTAGAAGACAAGGCACCAACCTTACCAACCTACACTGTCACTGTAGCCTTCTCCGTGTGGGAGGACAATTGCCCCAGCCAACAGGCCTCAATCTCATTTATTTAACATGCCTGGAGATACACCTTTCTTGGTGCTCCAAAAGTGTCCCAACACCCAGTACTCTCATTCCGAACTCCAGTCAATACAATCTCAAGTGGGAGTAACCTAGTCTCTTTCAACTGCCCCCAAACCTCGCCAACCATGCAAACTTCGTGAATTCGGAACCTTGGCAACCACGCTTAAGCTAATTAATCTCATTGGGGTCGACAACCCCTACTAGTATTATCCTATCATTACGTGGATCTAGAACAACACACAATTCACTTTCCTAAACATTAGAGTTTTTCTTATATAAACCTCTTTTAATCTTGGAAACATTTCCATATTTACCTCATGTCATTTACATGGATTCACTATCACTAATACATGCGTAAAACATCATTAAAGCATTTCAACTCTTAATGGGTCTCATGCCCAAAATCACGTAAAACCATCATTTAGATCCATGAGATTAACATTATCAAACACATTTAAACATATGGGCTAGGGGTTTGGTTCAGTAGACCGAACCAGGCATCAAACGCCTAGAATGGTCGACCGGAACTTGGACTTTGGTTGTCTGAAAATCCCTACTTCGGTCAAACGAAACATTTCGGTCGACTGAAATCCCCTGAATGGAAGATTGACACATTTTAGTTGATCAAAACCAAGATTCTAGTCAAATACTAACAGTAAAATGGTATGCTAAACCCAAATCAGCATACTGAAATGCCTATTTCCAGAAAACATCCCTTGAGCCCTAGCCATCCGTTTACCGAGAATGGGACCTCTAGTGGACCCATTTCTGACCAATCACAAATTATTGTAAACGCACCAAAGGTAAAGATCTAAGTCTGCTACCAATTAGGACAAATATCATCCAAATCCACTAAGCATGCATCTCTAAATAAAATCTCAAAGGCATGGAGCTCATTTCACAATTCTATAGCATGCATTGTATTTTCTACCAAAACTCACGAAAATCTTATAACCTAGCATGATCTCTACACATTCATATCATTCCCATTATTTTTCCATGATTTATCATGCATTTTGCCTCATTTTTAAGAATTTATTCTATATTTCCTAAAACAAAGGAATGGAGGAAAACATGGGCCATGTACTTGGCTTAGCACTTCGACAACCAACCCATGCCTTGGCGAGCTTCCTCCCCGATAGACCGCACGCACAGGGCTTCCTCTCCCCTCGACACAACCACTTCCTCTCTCTCTCTCTCTTCGTTGGTTCCCCTTCTCCTATTCCTTGCACCTTCTCCTCCACATAATTCCCTCCCTTATCTCCTTTGCCCCACTTGCTGCCACCCTTGAATCCTACCAACACCCTTTGCCAGGCTGCCTCTGGAGGGGACGGGACGAGCACGAGTCCCCTATCAAGTCGTGGGTGAGTAGGGAAAAAGGAAGAAGAGAGGTGGGGAAGAAAGGCTCGTGAGTGAGGGCACTGTGCCCTTCTTGACCAAGGTTAAATTCAGGTCCCACGCATCTAGACACAACCACAGAAACCACACAACCAACGGAAACAACAAATCCAATCACACATAGAGAGACAGAGAGAAACACACAACAACCACAATATATCAAACTATCCATTAGTAAACCACATTCAAATATTACAATTAATTACTTAGTTTAAAACAAAACTAGATAATTAGGCCTAGATGTTACAAGGACCAAGCGGAGGGGCAGAATCCTGCACTTAGAGTAAGAGTTCTCA
Organism: Posidonia australis; assembly: GCA_024699735.1. Taxonomy (NCBI): domain Eukaryota; kingdom Viridiplantae; phylum Streptophyta; class Magnoliopsida; order Alismatales; family Posidoniaceae; genus Posidonia; species Posidonia australis. Next base: position 35,599 of record JAMKQA010013620.1, read on the forward strand.
GGTTCTAGTGCCAGACATTAACTGACGTAGTGGAGCTAGCAGCTCGCTACGAGGATAAGCGTCGACTATTTCAGGAAAAGTTCCCTAGTGGAAAGGGGAAAAGATTCTCTCAATAGTCTTCTACTTCTGGTATGCCAAGCTCAACAAGTTTTGGAAGCTCTAGGGTGAAGAGAAAGGAGCGTTTTGAGTCTACTATGGAAGGATGCAGTGTTGCTGAAAGGTGTAGTGGTGAACCCAATCAGATTGGTTCCAATGGTGGTACAGGAATATCACCCTACAATATCTATAAGAGGATGGGCCATATAGCAACACAGTGTGGATTCCAGCAGCAGGAGATAGATGGGGTGAGGTGCTACAACTGCGGAAAGACCGGACACTTCCAAAAAAGTTACCTAGAACCCCAAAAGACAGCCAGAAAAGAGCCCTGATAGCCTACCAAAAGAAGAGTTTTCTCCATCTCTACTCCTGATACAGGTCCCTCAAGGGACATCGTAGAAGGTAAAGAGTAGTGAGCAATATTATAGATATGTGTAATTGTGCTATACTATGAACATTATAAAATTAGCAATATTTATAGTTGTGTTGTGTATGAATGTTAGGATCCTTTGTCGTAGCGGATCGAATGGCTTGAGTTTTATTCAACTCAGGTAGTTCATTTTCATTTATATTTGAGTCATTTGCGGCTGAGATTGTAGACAAACTGCTAGGCTAGCTTTCCAGCTGGATGTAGTGACTCCATTAGGAGAACACATTCTAACATGGAAGTATTTGTGGTTAGTCAATATTCAACTAAGGGACAAGGATTTCCAGACCAATCTAATTCTGATGAAGATGCAAGAGTATGACGTTATAGACTAGCTAGCATAACACTCAACGATGATAGACTGTGTCAAGAATAGGGTTTTAGCAGAGTGCCCATGCCAAGGGTGGTGCATGATACAAGGAGTAAGGTCAAGAAAGCAAAATAAAATAGTCTCAGCAATCAAAGTGTACCACCATCTAACCAAAGGTTGCATGGGATACTTGGCCAGCATGACGGTTCGGAGTACAAGACATCCTAGTTGTTGTAGAGTATCCTGACGTGTTGCTAGAGGAACTACCGAGGATGCCACCACACAAAGAAGTAGAGTTTGTGATTGTCTGGCGCCAGGGTTAAGCCCTATTTCGAAGGCCTCATACAAAATGGCACCAACTGAATTGAGAGAGCTTTGAAGTTAGCTGCAAGAACTATTGGACAAGGGATTTATCCATCCAAGTGTGTCACCTTAGGGAGCACTAGTGTTATTCGTCAGGAAGAAGAATGGTTCACTCCGATTATGCATTGATTATTGGATGCTGAATCAGATTACCATTAAGAACAAGTATCTGCTACCCAAGATCGACGATTTATTTGATTAACTATAGGGAGCATCAGTCTTCTCCAATATAGATCTGAGATCTAGATACCATCAGCTCAGGATCCAGGACACAGATGTGCATAAGACAGTCTTCAGAACCAGGTATTGTCATTATGACTTCCTAGTCATGTCGTTTGGGTTGACGAATGCACGAGCAGCTTTCATGGACCTAATGAACAGAGTATTCAGGCCCTATTTGGACCAATCCGTCGTCATTTTTGTAGATGACGTATTAGTATATTCTCCAAATGTAGAGACCCATCAGATCCACTTGAGGACTATGTTGGAGACACTAAGGCAGCATCAGTTATATGCTAAGTTCTCCTAGAGCGAGTTTTGGCTAGCAGAGGTAGCCTTCTTCGGACATATTATCTCAGGGGCCAGACCTAGAATAGTAACAAAGATCAAAGTTTTCTTAAATTGGCAGGTTATTACCGAAGGTCTATCCAAGATATTTCGAAGATTGTAGCTCCATTGACCAGATTGACTCGGAAGGAGGCACCGTTTGCTTTGGACGAGCATTGTGAGGAGAGCTTCAATATGCTAAAGGATCGTCTGGTCATAACCCCAGTTCTGGCATTACCGTTTGGTAGTGGGGGTTTCTTAGTGTACAATGACACCTATGGGACTAGATTGGAGTGCATCCTGATATAGCATGGGAAGGTAGTAGCATATGCCTCCCACCTGTTAAAGGACCACGAGAAGAATTATCCCACCCACGACTTAGAAATGGCTGCAGTGATGTTCGCCCTGAAGATCCAGAGACACTATATGTATGGCAAGCAGTTTGAAGTCTTCACAGATCATAAAAGCTTAAAGTATATCTTCACACAAAAATACTTGAACATGACACAGAGAAGATAGGTGGAGTACATTAAAAACTATGATTTCAACTTGTCATACTGTAACCATGCCGATGGAGAGATCGCAAAGAAAATGCGAAAAGTCGGCAAAATCACGACGGAAAACAAAATAAAATGCAAAATGCAGGAGTCGCCACCTAGTCTATCATGGATGACGAGGAAAACCAAGAAACACATGAAAATATCATGCAAAACAATAAAAAAGAAAGGTCTTCGAAAACCAGAAATGCGGGTAAGGATCCCTGTTATGTACGAGGAAGGTGTTAGGCACCCTCGCACGCCCGATAAAATCGGTCTTCTATGATTTCTCCAATGCTTATGAAATGTTGGCTTTTCAGCGTTTTGCTATATACGCCCGAGGGAGATATGCCATGCCATGCTAAGTGCCTTATGCTAATAGGTGCATGATGTGCAAGGGGAGTGTTCTAGTGCTCAGAAATATCACTCTTTATTCCGGGTCTAGCATATAATGCAAAGGTATTGCATAATCAAATCAAAGTTGTATCATTTTGGAGTGATTTATCATCATTGCTCGCTATATGCAAATGCAAGCGCAAGTTAAAACACATAAAACAGTAAAAATAGAGTGTGCCTTCCTAGTAAATCCTGGAGGAAAACCAGGGAAAATCCAGGAGAAAAGCAAGTCGAAAAAGCATGATAAAATCATATGTAAGCATGCTATGCTGAAAACAGAGCAGTGTGCTGGTTTGGTGCGCCAGTCTGGTGCGCCACCTATGTGCACCACCTATGTGCGCCTAGGTGGTCCTGAGTGTTCTAGAGTTAAAACAGAGCAGATATGCAATGCGAAATCTTATAAAGATGCATTCAGAAAAGCTTAAACCTAAAAAATGCATTCGGGAAAGCTGTAAAGATTCGAAGAAACCCAATCAAATGCATTGGCTTTTAAAACATGATTCAAATGCAATGCTTGTGAGTCTTGTGCTCAAGGGCTGATAGCCTCACAAAAGATCACACTTATGCAACTAAAATGAGGAAAACAAGATCATCCAAGTCTCTGGATTATGGGCTGAAGCACAAGCTTTCCGTATAGGATAAAGGTGCAGAATACAGCCTACCAGAGTTCACATGGATTGATCAAATAGATTAGGAAAACAGTAGAAAGCCAACTAATCCATAGCAAAGCAATCGTGTAGAATCATGGAATACCAGAGAATCAGCAAAGCAGAAATCGTACTAGAAGCCATTTGGAAAATCATGAAAATATTCATGCAAAATGTCCCCTGACCAGTCTGTGCAGCAGATGCTTGCGCCAGACTGGTGCTCTGGTGAGGTGCGCCATTCTGGTGCGCCTGAGAGGTGCGCTAGAATGGTGCACCCTAGGTTTTTCTGGATCAGACTGCAGCTGATCCAGAACCCAACCCAGATCTGTCAGTGGATAATATGATGCGTGCAAACTGATGCAGATGCTACGATTAAGTACTGAAAACATGATGTGAATGCATAGGATCAAGAATCACCATGTAAATCATGCATTAAAAAATAAAACACGTTGATGGGTTCATGTATGAATGAAAGCATGCAAAAATGCAAAGCATGGATATGTGCTAGATAAGATGCCAATCATAACATATGAAAGCATGCTTCTATGTGCGAGAATATGTATGGCAACATACTACGTGCAAGAACATGATAAAAGATGACAACTTGTGCAAGTCTTGTGCTAGAAACAAAACAAAGGCTAGCATGGAGATTATTTAGCATGAAAAGCAAGCATGTTTATCACAAAACTTCATAAAACATAGAGTGAAACAGCATATGCAATGGATTTTAAGCATGTCTTATCATATTTCTGAAATGACATTCAAAAGATAAAGAGGAGGTAGAAAGCCTACCTCTCACGATGATCCCTCTTGTAATATCAGAAATAAGAAGATCCTTGTTGCTTTGGAAGGACCAAGGGGGCTTTGGGATGCAAGGGAAGACTCCAGAATATGAGTATGCGTTGCTGGGTGGAAGGAGGAACTCGTGCAAGAGAACTTGCTCAGTGCAGATCTGTATTTCAGATTTTAGCATAGGATTTCTCTCCCAAAAAAAATGGTGCTACTCAAGGTGGCAAATGGACCTCTATTTATAGGGATCCATCAAAGGGGTAACCTATGGAAACGAAGGGCCTTGCAAATGAAAAGCCTCAAATATTCCTTGGCACATTCGTTTGCAAGGTAACAGCCTTGGAAGAGGGAAAGCTAGCAGTTGTAGCCTGCGAAGTGGCTGTGCGCCAGCTTGGTGCGCCTGGTTGGTGCGCCTACTTGGTGCGCCTATGAGGTGCGCCCAGCCAGCTCACAGATTTTGTTAATTGGGTTTTTAACTGGCTAATGGGTTTGGGGTTTGGTTGGTCACATCCCAAAGCAACATGCGGATACTCATCTCTGGGTTACCTCAAAATCAGG
>JAMKQA010013621.1:0-27831 GCA_024699735.1 Posidonia australis
TAGGGTTACACAAATGACAAAAAGGTTACATAATCTGTGCCTTAGCCTACTTAAATACTAGAGCACCCAAATGGTCAAATGACCAAACAACCCTGAAACAAAAACATAATTCAAGACATATTTACAACACTAGGAGTGTCCTAACAAGTCGTCCACCTCGAGTTCACACAAGGGTAAATGGGTCTCTGACTCAATGTTAGAAAGTTAAAGGTTTCTGTTCTAAATCCTCGCCAAAGCTATGGCAGTGAACAGGTGGTACGTCCGGGGCCTTGTCCTCTGCTAAAGTAGTAGGCTATACCCTCTACCAACACCGACACGACCCTAGACAATGAGGGATATACCGAAATCTCATCCCATGCCAAAGCCATAGAATGAGAAACCGGGAAATGTCCTTTGCAGACTATATAGGTGGACTCAAGATAGGAGAAGATGCATGTCCTATATGATGAATGTAAAATATGCTTTGAGTCTTTTACTTGCAAATTTATTAAACCTTGGGGAAAAGTTTGCAATTTATCACTAGTTTGTACTATTTATTTATTTTTTGTTTTTATGTTTTTCATTAACCAAAAGGGGGAGGAAAACATGTCTCTAATCTCCTAATCATGGCATATGCAAAAGGAGAAGAAAACATGCAAAGCAACCATCAATCAACAAACAAAAAGCATGCGCATGTTATATGCAAAAGTGGTGGCATAGCAAATGTATAAAAAGAAACACCCACCATACAAAAGGCATGCATAAAAATGTAAGGAAGAAGCAACTTATGTTACAAAGGGAGAGCTAAAGCAAAGCATGGGAAATAAGCAAACAAGCGGGAAAGCCAGAGTTAAACAAAAAACCAAAACGAAAGTCGAGATCTAGTTATCCCTAGCAAAGTCGCTAGTTCCTATAACCATACCGGCGACAGCCTCGAGCGTGGCACGAAAGGCCGAATGCACGGGGACCAACAAAGTTACAGCAAAAAGGAATAAAAAAACAATGATAAAGATGCAGGAGTCACCACTTAGTCTACTTTAAAATGGGAGACAAGGAAAACGATTTTAAAACAATAAAATTATGCAATAAACCAATGGAAAGGTCAACATCAACTAGAAATTGGGTAAAGATCCCTGTTACATACGGGGAAGGTAGTAGGCATCTCAGTGCGCTCGAGAAATCGGTCTTTCATGGGTATCTCGTTTACTTATATGGAAATGTTGGCTTTTCAGCCTGTTTCTGTACGCCCGAGGGCGATATGCAATGCAATGCTACATGCGAGTTGTGCCTTACGCTAAATATGGGTAAAAGGACTGTGGGGTGTGTCCTAATGCTTTGAAAGATCACTCAAGTCATGGATCGAATATCGGCACAAAGGCATTGCATCGATATAACCACGGATCCGTTAACACCGAGTGACTATCATTCTCGCTTTACTATATGCAAAAACCAAGGACATATTGCATGGATGAGCATGAAACTGTGCAAATGCTATCCTGATATATCTAGGAGAAAACACAAGAAAAACCAATGACAAAATCAAGCAGAAAACATGTTAATTGATATGCCAAAGTGCCACTGCTAGTGCACTGGAACTGCCAGGTGCGCCTGTTTGGTGCGTCACAATGGTACTCCAGTCTGGTGTGCCACCTATGTGCTTCACTAAAGTGTGCTACCAATGTGTGTCACTGGAGTGAGACCCAGAAACTGCAGAACGGACAGTGAGCTAGACTGAAATACTATGCAATATAAAATCTTGCAAACATGCTCGAGACCATTTGAAAATGCATCCTAAACCTCTAAAAACTTGATCGCATAAAGGTTCATCCTTCTTTCATAAAGTCATAAAAGAAAGAGTGAACCCTAGACTCCATGACATGGATCTTATGCTCAATGACCATAAGCCTCACACAAGACCACAAAATTCCTATTTGGATAAAAGCCAATGTGCCCCAACTATATTACTTGGGTCTGGATCATGGACTGGTGTAAAAGAATTCTTTAAACAAGAGCCCAAGAAGGCAACCTGTTCACCAGTCCCTTGTGGCAAGTCAACTTCACTAGATGCAAAAATAATGCAAACAGTGTTATTACATGATGAAACTGTGCAAACATGATCATGATATATCTAAGATCAAACACCAGAAAAATCAGATTCCACAACAAGCAACAAAGCATGCAATCCATGATGCAAAATCCTACTGTTTGCATCCTGTGACCAGACTGGTGCGCCAACCTGGTGCGCCAGTGATGTACTCCAGCCTGGTGTGCTCGTTTAGTGCACTCCAGATACTCTGTTTTAGAATGCAGTCTGATTTCAGAGCCTGGGCTGGATGTATGCAACCAGTTATATTAATGACTATTCAGATAACTAACTTAGATGACAGGGAACATAATCATACTAAACAACCAAGTCTAAAACATTCATTTCACTCTCTCCTTATTCATGCATGTTTATGGGTTCTCAAGGACCATTACAGCCAGTGGTGGCTCTAGAGGTGCATGGGGACTTCCTAAATGACTGAGGGAGCATGGAGGATGACATGGCATGCAAGGGGATGGATCACACCTCATATTCAGTGGCCAGCGACCTCATACGAACTGTGACCCTCCACAAAATAGTGCAAACAAACACGAAAGTAGACCAACAGTACAAATAACTTTACAAATAATATACTATGCTTCACCACAAAGATAAACAAATAGTGTAACACTTAAATAAGTCGTAGGAAATCAAACCACATTCAAGTTCATAGCATAAACCTATTCGAAACAGCCTGAAACAAAAGCAGAGAATAGGGACATACTTGTGGTATTTTTCTCCTTTGGTGGCCCAAGATATCTCCCTCTGGATGCTTTGGACACGGCTGAGGATGTTCTGGGATGCAAATGGAAGCTTTGGAGGTAGGGTACTGGTTGCAAAGAGATGATGAGTTGCCAAGAGAGCCAAAAGTGTTGTTCATGGATGGCTTTTAAATGAGGTGAAGTTGTAAAGTCTTGGGATACCAAAAGCCTTGAAAACCAACAGACTTACGTAGATTCGTAGAAAAATATTCGCAAGTGGAGGTTACAAGTATAGAAGATGGATAACCAACAGCTAGCACTCTGGAAAGGACTGTTCCCCAACATGGTGCTCCACATAGATGTGCCATGATGCTGCTCCACATTGGTGCGCCATGATGGTGCGCCACATTGGTGCTCCATCATGGTGCTCCACATTAGTGCTTCAGAATAGTGCTCTCTACTTGATTGCCTAGATTATTGATTGGACCATGGACTTGTGGTCGTGGTTTATGTGATGATTCCAGACTAATCAAAATGTCAAATAAGGTTCGAAAGTGGTTAAGCCTGTCGTGTTTAACACAACATCCTTCTAGAGAGTTTGCCTACGAGTTGACTCAAAATCGAGATGTCTACACTATTTCTCTTTGACCTCCTTGAATTAGAGATGAAAAATATATTCAAGATACCATTGCTCATGTTTGAAGATGTTAGACAATAGAGTTGCAATTAATTTCACAATGGGTTTATATCTACAATAAAAATGTGTTGTATATTTGTATTCTGGAATAGCTAGCTAATTGACCATTGGCATAACGCACAAGTATTAAAGGAGAAAACAATTAGTTGTATTTATATAGCGATGATACACATGTAACTGTAACTGTATGTGTGACAGTTGCAGTGTTGTACCATTAACTGTAAACGTAGTCATCGGCTAATGGCAACAGTGGCAAACCGTTGTATGCCACTAAAAGTATCTTTTTTTATAGTGTAACAACTTCTACCAAAAATCCTTCCGATTTTAGAGGTCTTGATAATTAACAGATACTAGAGATGTGACATGTCATAATGACATATTTTATAAAATTGTCAAAAAAAAAATGCACGTCTAGATGTTTAAATTACATCGGCTATGGAATTTCAAACAAAAAACTGTACTTTTATCAATCAGCAAATCTCACTTATCATTTCTCATAAGATTCTTACCATTGAATGTCTATAATTGCTGCATTTAGTAAAGAGTAATTAAGGCTTCATTTTCCAATAGCATCAATCAGTGAAAAAGAAAAATAGTAACAAGGTTTACAGCTCAGTATACCAATAACAAAAACTACAAAGCTTTCTACGTGAAAAATGCCTTGCTCAAAGCAAAAGAATAAGAAGAGAAAAAAAACACTTCTAAGTCATCAAAGAGGTGATATTTTGATGATTTTTTCACCTTTAGTTTACATCAGAGTTTTTTCATTTGAATAACAAAACAACTAGCAAAATATTTACCGGATAGTAGATAAAATCACCTAAAACCAACAAAATTTCTTATCTATGTTTAAAAAATGCACTACATATATAGGTGAGGTTGGATAATCAGGAAATAATAAGGACCATGCCCTCTGCTAGGAAAGTATATATTGAGATTGGAGTACAGACAAAATCTGGTAATCATCTAATGTTCAATGCTCGATTCAAAAGAAAAATGTAATATGCTGAATTGAAAGCTAGAGGTCAGCACATTAAACAAAGTTAAATCAATACCAGATGTTTACCACAACAAAAAATAAATTGGTTGAATTACCAGAAGAGAAAAAGATCCCATGAGGTCCAAGATACAACATTAAAGCCACAAAAATCACTCCATGCGTCCTCATATGAAGTAAAAATGAATTATCATAGTCTATTATGTTGGTTCTGTCTGAACTTGCCCAGATAGGAATTGAACCAACCTAAAATTTGGTAGTTTCTCACTATACCACTAAATTAAGCAGAGGTGCATGAACATCTAACAAAAAAAGTTTAAAAAAGTCATGGTAGTGTCTGTTGACTGACCTGTTACTTTCTAACACGACACGATAACACGACACGATATAATCGTATTTGGGTTTACTCTTATCATGTCCCGTGTATTTATCGTGTCTATCCGGTAGACACGATTATTAAACGGGTTATTTTCGTATCTAAGGTAAATAACCTGATAAGTACACGATAAGTACACGATAAGTACACGTTACCTAATCATGTATATAGATTATAACTTTCACTATTTTGAAAAGTGAATGTCTATGATATGTTGTAGACTTATGATATTAGCATATGGAACAATGGAACTTGTGAAATATTATTGAATGATTGGTTTCATGATTTATTAATTTATCTTTAATTTTTCTACGTGTATAAAACGTGTAAATGTTAAACATATATTAAACGTGTAATCTTGTATTAAATGTGTAAGTATGTAATAAACGTATACTCGTGTCAATCGGATCGTTATCGTATCAAAACAACACGATTCACTTAAACGTGTACTTAACGGGTCATGTCGTGTATACACGCTAACAGACAATTCGTGTTTGGATTCAGCATTAGGTAAATGATAATTAAATGGGTCGTGTTTGGGTTTAACATATATGTATAGTATACACATTTATACACGACACGATAGGTACACGACACGATCCATTTGTCTGGTGGTCATGAAGACCATCATTACAGTCAATGTGGTCAAAAGAGGAAATGGACGACTGTTTCCTCCTTGGTTTAATGGCATTGATTCGCTGGAGTTAATAGCTGACGTTAATGAGGAGGGGTCGTTACTGGGGGCGGAGGGCGGTGGAGGTGTTGTAGCTTCTCTATAAATAGATAGGAAAACAAAGGAAAAATATCATCGGAAAACATACCATGTTTCCTGGAATTCTCCACCTCGCCGGAGCCCCCATCCGACAACCTTCAAGTGGTATCAGAGCAAGGTTCTGCCGTTGTCCGCCGAACAGCCCGGAAAACCCCTCCCTGCAACCCACGATCTCGTCTACGCGACCATCCACGCCTCCGTCTCACCCCTGCCTGCGTTCATCACCACGCGCCGTAGGCTGCCGACCACCGCCACCCACACGTGTTGTCGCCTCCTCCTCCTCTTGCAAGGCTTTGTCCCTGCGCACGGCATCGTCGCCTCCCAGCGCGGCCGTCGACCACCACCTCCCGCGCACTGCACCCGTGTTCTCCAGCCTGCGCGCGTGCACTGCTGTCCGCACGCCCCACCGCCGCTCTCCAGCGCCTGCAAACACCCCTGTGCCACCACCTGCACTGGAAAGCTCCCTTCCCAACGGGCATCCTCTGTTTCGGCCCTCCTTCCCAGCCCACGTTTCCATTTCACTGGTTAGGTTATTTTTACATAACAAAGGGTGGGAGGCCATATATATTATATGCTTGATTAATTAAAAACAAGGGGGTAGCATATTTGATTTAGAATGCATGTTTGTAAATGTTTAAACTTTTGCAAGTATTGTAATTATCTCTGAATAATTTGTTGAAATCTGTTAAAAAGAATAATAATCTTTAGGAACTTAAATCTTACATATTATTGCATGTTTTGATAAGAAATTTAAGATATTGGTGATTAAATTTTTGCATATTTTAAAAATGGTAAATATCTGTTGTTAAGAACTTAAAACTTAAATTTAGTTGCATATTTGATTAATTAAGATCTTGATCAATAAGTGATTAAAAATTACAATATCTGTTTTAATAACCTACCAGGCGCACCTAAGTGGCGCACCTGGAAGGCGCACATAGGTGGCACACGGTGTAGGCGCACCTATTCTGGTGCACTGGCTTGATTCTTTGCATTTAGAATTTAGAACTCATATATATATATTTTAAAAGTTTTAAATATTGTTTTAGTTCTGTAATTATAATCTGTTGTTTGCTTGATAAATTGCACAATTTTTTTTAAAAATTGAAAATCTATATTTGTTGTAGATTAAAGAAATGGCTAGCAAACTGTTCCCAACTAAATTGGCTAGGATAGAGAAATTGAATGGGACAAACTATGAGATGTGGTACCGGAAAATCAGACATGCACTAGAATATGACAATATTGAACATGCTATAGAAGCTAATCCTCTGAAATTGCCAAATGATGCTTCCGAAGCGGAAATTAAAAAACATGAAAAATTAAAAATTGATGACAAAAAGGCTAAAAACCTTATATTCATGTTTATGGAGGATAGTTTATTAAAATGTTTTAAAATATACACTAAATCTTACACATTGTCGAATGCTTTGAAGGAAAAATATGATAAAACAACAGAAATGACAACTCAAATTCTCTTTCAAAGGTATAACTCTTACAAAATGCTTGAGGAACAAAATTTAGTGGAACACATAAATGTCATGAAAGTTATGGCTAAGGACTTGGCTATTGTAGGAACCTCTATTCCTGAAAAACTGTAAATAGCTACAATTTTAAATAGTCTCCCACATAGCTATGACATGGTAACCACATCTCTTAGGTCAACCCCAATTCAACTTTCTGAACTGCCTACTAGGTTGGCCACAGAACAGGAAATTATGGTTAGCAGAAAGAAATATGAAACCAATCTAGAAGAAGCAAATGTTGCACAATGGAAGCCAAAGAATAACAAGAGAAAGAATGGATACAACAAGAACTTCAGGCCAAATCAAAGGAAACGACTACAAGGTTCTTGCCATGTATGTGGCCAATTTGGTCACTACAGAGTAAATTGCCCAAATAGGAATGGAAACAAGGCAAGACCTAGGAATAGAAGAATAAGAGAGTCTTTATTTGTGACACTGAATGTAATAATGTTGTAGCTCCCAATACAGATGAGTGGTGGGTAGATTCTGGTGCTACAAGGCACATTGCCAAAACCAAACAAGGATTGGAATCATTCAAAGAATTCAGTCCTGGAGAACATCGCATCTATATGGGTAACAATACATATTTAGATGTGGAAGGAGTTGACACCTACTGCTTGGATTTGGAGGACAACATTATGGTACTTAAATATGTCCTTTATGCACCAAGCATGAGGCGGAATTTTATTTCAATTGGCATGCTGATAAAGAAAGGCATGGAAGTTAAGTTTTATAATAAACGTGTATCCATAGGAAAAGAAAAAAGGTCTTTACTACGGCAAAATTTGTACCTGAACAAGATCTGTTCAAACTTGTTGTATCTGGAAATGAAATAAATAATATTGATATGGCTTCTAGTTATCTGTTGTGTTTCTTATCGGAATGTGAATTATGGCACTTAAAATTGGTTCATGTTAATGTGCATAAAATGAAACAAATAGTAAAAATGAATTTGTTGCCTCATCTTAATAATATTTAATTAGATAAGTGTCAACATTGCTTAGTTGGAAAAATGACTAAGAAACCATTTAGAATAGGACATAGATCAGATGAATTATTGAGTTTAATTCATTCTGATGTTTGTGGTCCACTTAGTGTTAAAACATATGATCACAAGGAATACTTTATGACTTTTATAGATGACTTCTCTAAATACACTTATGTTTATCTAATAAGCCTTAAAAGTGAAGTCTTGACTTGTTTTAAGAAATACAAGTCGGAAGTTGAAAAACAACTAGGAAGAACTATTAAGCTGTTAAGGTCAGATAGAGGTGGGGAATATAATTCTAAGGAATTTGAACTATTTTGTGAAATGCATGGAATTAAGAGGCAGACAACAATGCCTTATACTCCACAACAAATTGGTGTGGCGGAAAGGAAAAACAGAACTCTTATGAATTCTGTTAGATGCATGCCGTCACATTTAGGACTCTCCAAGAGATTTTGGAGAGAGGCTTTGCTTACAGCAAACCATGTGTTAAATAGAATACCCACAAAATCTATACCTAATACACCTTATGAGTTGTGGACTAGATCTAAGCCCAATTTACATTATTTGAGGAAATGGGGTTCTATAGCTCATGTACTTATTCCTGGTCAATTAAGAGATAAGTTAGATTTTAGAACCTTGAAGTGTACATTTATAGGTTATTGTGAAAATTCTTTTGGTTATAAATATTTCCATAAATAAAAGGGAATCATTAAATATAGGGATGCAACTTTTCTTGAAAATTTAAAAGAAAAGGAAGAAAATGAAAATGAAATAGAACCACTACTTGTAGTGGGAGATAACTATTTCAATGATATCCCGGAACATTACCCTATGATTGAGGGGGAACAAAATATGGAAAATGTGAATGAACCTATGGAAAATATAAGGGAAAACTAAAATAAGCCTGTAAATGGAAATAATGGAATAATAGTTCAAAATGAACAAACTCAAAATGGAATTGAATCGGTAAAGCCTATTAGCAACAAAAGAATAAGGACTCAACCTGCTTAGATGAATGACTATCATTTGTATTCTTGTGAGTCTTCATGCTTAATAGCAAATATAGAGGAAAATCACATGGAACCCAAGAAATACAAAGATGCTATTGAATCAAAGGAAAAAAAATTATGGCTTGAGGCCATGAATGATGAAATTGATTCTATGGAAAAGAATAATGTTTGGGAATTATGTGATTTAAGGTCTGGTTAGGAAAAAGCCATAGGATGCAAATGGATATTTAGGAAAAAGCTAAAGGTTAATGGGTCTATTGATAAGTATAAGGTCCGGTTAGTTGCTAAAGGTTATACACAAAAACTGGGAATTGATTATTGTCACGCCCCAAATTTTCCACAATAATTTAAACAAATTAAATTACAGGAAAACTAAAGCTAAACAATAAAATATCTAACCACCAGGAACTTGTGTATGCGGCTAGCAGACTCTAGACTATATGCATTACGCTAAGCCAAACGCATGTCTGTACCTGCGAACAAAACCACAAGAAAAATGCATGAGTGAGCCAAAGTCACCCAGTACGCACCCCACGAAAATCGCTGAAAACAAAACCATAATCAATTTTCTTTTTAAATTCCTTCTGCAAACTCTTTTCTCAAAATGGCAGAAATCAGGCCCACACTGGCCAAAACCACAAACCAGGGCAAGTAGAGCCCAAAACCACAAGTAAAGGCTCTCAATGGCCAAAACCACACGTAGTGAGTCGGGAAGCCCGGCTCCAGGCAACCAAACTTTGGCCACAAGCAGTCCACCGAGGAGCGACCCCAGCATTCTGCACTGCCACAGTGAAGCCACCCTGTGCAGGGGCGATCACCGTCCCGCGATTCCCCTCTCTCAGGAGAACCCTCAGAAACCAACCCCTCCCTGGGAAGGCTGTCCTGTCTCTCAGGACGCTACTAGCTACGGTGCACGTGTCCCACCCGCACTGGCCACTACAGGGTACGCCTCCTCACGGCGTCCTCCACACACGGTGCTCAGGAGGGAGTGTCATACCTCCACACCCGAGCCTCAGTGCTCACAGCGACAGCAGGAGTATCATACCTCCCTATCATGCCACAAGACACCTCAACCCGAGGACCACAACCCTAGCCTCGAGACAACAGTCAAGGAGTCTCATACCTCCAGGACCCGACGCCCTTCAGCCTCAGGTATCTCGGCCCAACGACCTCAACAGGGGACATCGCGCCCGACCACCCAAGAATATCGTCACATTCCCTGGTCCCGACGACACAGTCCCACGCTGCCTCGACCCATACATAGAAAATCAGGAAATCATATTCCAAACCAAGCCAACCATTCCTTTGAAAACCATTTTCTAAACCATTTCCATATCCTTTAAAAACTCTTCCAAAACCTCGGTAAAACGGCGCATCAGGTGTCCTAAGGGACCACCACTGATAGCCCACAATCCCCTCTCACAGGGACAAAACACGACATCTAGAAAGCCATCAAAACACATTGCAAAACTCACTTGGGCCCAGAATCGGCATGCCGAAATCAGATTCGGTATGCCGAAATCCCCTGTTTCGGTATGCCGATTCTAAATCGGTATGTCGAATTAGGGTCAATGGTCAACACTCAAGCCAAATTCGGTACACCGTCCAGAAAGGGAAGACCGAATTCTGACCAGATGACCCAAACTGACAGAAAAACGGTATGCCAACAGAATCGGTATGCCGAAAACTCCTGATTCGGTATGCCGAATTCTGCGAAACCAGAAAACGGCCCAAACCCTATCGTCCGAAATCGCCCCAACTGGGACCTCCGATCGGACCCCCTAAACAAACAACAAAAATCTTGCATAAAACATATAATGTAGACCCTCAAGTCTACTCTAAAACCCAACAGACAAAACTAAAATCCATTCAACAAGCATCAAGATACAAAATCACAAAGGGAGATGGGTCAAAACGCCCTAAAACGCAACTACTGGCATAAATGCCCAAAAATGCTCCATAAATCCTCAATAAATCACAATAAATTATAGGAAAGAAAATTTACCTAGATTTCATGCAATCCTAGCATTTTCTACCAATTCCATGCTCTCTATTGCAAGGAGTAGAGATGCGTACCTAAGAAATGCTTCCGGCGATCCTCGACCGACTCCGGCGAACTCCAGCGCAACCACGGCCACGAGGCACTCCTCGCGAGCTCCGCGCACTACCATGAGCAACCAAAGCCCTCCGCTTCACTCCCTCGACCTCTTCCTCTCTCTCTGTTGACGCGCACACAAAGGGGATACAGGGGAAACAGAGGGGGTGGGGAGACGAGTGGAAAGGAAGAAGGGGAAGGAGATGGAAGGAGAAGGAGAAATAAGGAGGAAAGGAAAGAAAGTGGAGGAGGAGGAGAAGTAGTGTCGCCGAAGACGAGGGGAAAGGAAGAAGAAGGAAGGAGAAGAATGCAACGGGTGGCGAGGAGAGGTGCAGTGTGGTGTAGTTTATAAAGCCTAAGCCTGGAGTAGCTGAAAACATGCCCACCTGCGCGTCTCAGCCACCGGCACACCGCACATTATCCAATCGCCAGCCACCACCAATGAGGCCAACTGCAAGCCTCAACCACCAACCCACACACAAGTGGGCCCCATAGGGACCCCACACCAGGCCCCACAAGCACAGTGCGACAATGCGCAGTGCCAAACCACGCACAAGGACACGCAAATAGAAGCCATCCCACAAGGCCCAAGCCCAAAAGCCCAAAACCACACAACGGGCCTCAGAACAGTAACACCCATCCAGGAATAAAATTCATAAAATGTAAATAATTATAAAAATGAATTTTACAGGTGTTACAATTATCAAGAAACATATTCTCCAGTAGCTAAGTTCGCATCTATAAGAATTATATTAGCTATTGTTGTACATTTGGATTTAGAATTACATCAAATGGATGTAAAGACTACATTTCTAAATGGTGATTTGCAGGAAGAAATTTACATGTCACAGCCTGAGGAATATCAGGTAAAAGGACATGAATACAAAGTGTGTAAATTAAATAAGTCAATATATGGTTTGAAACAAGCTTCTAGACAATGGTATCACAAGTTTCATAATGTGATTGTCCATATGGGATTTGTTTCAAACAGATTAGACTATGGTATATATGTTAGGAAAAATGAGAGCAAGTTTATTATATTATCCTTGTATGTGGATGATATTTTACTTGTTGGAAATGATACTGACATGTTGAACAACACAAAGGAAGAACTTAGCAAAAGGTTTGAGATGAAGGACATGGGAGAAGCATCTTATGTTTTTGGAATACAGATCCTTAGAGATCGGGGATCTGGAATACTAAGTATAAATCAGAAAAGATACCTACGTACAGTGCTGAAAAGGTTTGGAATGGAGAATTACTCCCAGTCCCTACACCATATGTTTTTGGGAAAAGATTAAGTAAGGACCAATGTCCTAGAAAGGGGAAAGAACCTCTAAGAGCACCTTATGCCCAAGTGGTTGGAAGTTTGATATATGCTATGTTGTATATACGACCAGACTTGGCTTATGCTATAAGTACTGTCAGCAGATATCAAAGTAATCCCGGAACAAAACATCGAGAAGCTGTAAAAAGAATAATGAAGTATGTAAAAGGAACTCTACATCATAAGTTGACTTATCAGGCGGATGAGCTTGAATTGCTTGGTTATACAGATGCTGATCTGGGTAGCGACAAAGATGATGGAAAGTCCACTTCGAGACCTGTATTCATCTTTGGAGGTGCAGCTGTGTCTTGAGGAAGTAAAAAGCAAGGATGGGTAGCAAAATACACACAGGAAGCTGACTATGTTGCCTGTAGTGCAGCTGCATCACATGCTGTTTGGATCAGGAGATTTATAAATGACTTAAATCTCATCTTGATAAATGATCCAATGGAAATGTATTGTGATAATTAAGCGGCAATAAGTCTTGTACATAGTGGTGCAAATACAACAAGAGGACAACACATTAATATATATTATCAATATATTCGTGATATCGTGAAAAGTGAAGAAATAAAACTGAGTTACATACCCACATCAGATATGATTGCTGATTCTATAACAAAAGGAATTACAGTAGAAAAATTCATTAAGTTTGTGAACTTAATGGGATTAAGGAACATTTTCATAGATAGTAGAAATGAAGAACCTTCTCATGAATAGTGAAAGTGAAAAATTAAAATTATACACTTCACGAATAGTGAAAGTGGAAATAAAGGACATTCTCATGAATAGTGAAAGTGGAAATTGAAGTTATACACTTCGCGAATAGTGGAAGTGGAAGATTAACATCTCCTTGCGTGAAACTTGTGTGTGGTCTTCATCACCAAGTGGGAGATGTTGGCTGGTGGTCATGAAGACCACCGTTACAATCATTGTGGTCAAAAAAGGAAACGGACGACCATTTCCTCCTTGGTTTAATGGCATTGATGCCGGAGTTAATGGCCGACGTTAATGAGGAGGTGCCGTTACTGGGGGCAGAGGGTGGTGGATGTGTTGTAGCTCCACTATAAATAGACAGGAAAATAAAGGAAAAATATCATCGAAAAACATACCTTGTTTCTTGGAATTCTCCACCTCGCCGGAGCCCTCATCCGACGACCTTCAGTGTCCATCTTAAATGGTAGGGGGAAATGACAAGATTTTCTGATCCCCACAGGCCATGGTGGAAGGAGAGGACAGAGGTTTGTGCCCGGACAAAATAAGGAACGTCAATTTGCTCTTTTGGGGGAACTCATCATGCTTGCTAATGCAAAATGGATTCTTTCCAACGCATCAGAAAATGAAAACTCGTTTTCTCATGTCACAGTCTCATGAAGAAAGGGGGAAGTGACCTATATCGCAAGAATATGTCCTCGCTAAATAAAAGGCGAGGACATAATAAGGATATAACCATGCTAAGTCCTTGCAATATTATTGCAAGGAGATATTCTTGCTATGTTCACGTTATTTTTCCTCATTAAAGTTTTGTGAGGACGAGTCCTCCTTGTCATGTCCTCGTAACATGTCCTCATAAAATTTTGAATTTCTAGTAGTGTATACGACTCCTTAACTTCATGAATGTCAAAAGCAATTGTGATCATCACTCTCGATTCGCTTTCATTGGCCCTCAGGATGCTTGGAGAGATTTGTAGTTGTAGTGGGTTCAACTACCTTAAGATAACGCTAGCATTACCTAAAGATGTCCATGCTGATGAGCTTTCTTCTTCTTTTTTTCCTTACATAATAAAATCAAAATATGTGGATTAATATAGTATAATAAATGTTTTAACCAAAAACAAATTGAAATTACATGAAACAAAAAAGAAAGTACTAACTTGAGGGCTTTATCTTCCTTGTTGCAACTAAGTGTAAATGCTTAGCTACAAAATGTAAAGTATGTAAATTGCAAAATACTAAAAAGAAAACTCCCTTTTTAATTTATGAAATGTGTGGACAGCATTTGGAATGGCAGTAATCGAAGACAGTGAAAGACTTAATCTCTCTCCTTTCTATCTTTTTCACTCACACAATTTTCTCTATTTCTCACTTCAAAACTTTCCAAAATTCTCCCAAAGTTTTTCTCTTCCAATTCTCTTTGCAAAATTTTGTCCCTTTTCAAGGCTAAAGTACTCAAGTATATATAGAAGCACAAGAAATTCAAAAAATGACAAGAGATCCAAAATTGACATGACAGTCTAGTTGTAACAAAGAATTTCCAATTTTAAAGTGTAAAATGTAGCATATGTTGCTTCTATCTTGAACTCTCATTACAAAATGAACATAGTTGAGTTTTACATGAAAAAAATTTATGGTGTTGATAGAGAGCAACACATTGTAGAGATAAAAGCATGCTTGATAGACATATACAATAATACCATTTGAAGGTAAGAGATGACATACTTGCTTCAGGTGAGAGTGCTTCAAATGTCATTATTAGTTCACTACATTTAGGAGACTATTTTCCCTATACACCATTTATTGTGTCTACAACAATTGATGAGTATAATCAATACATTAATGAGAAGTCTACAGTATAACAATCAAAAAACAATTTAGAATCTTACTTGGAAAATCTAGAATTTCCTAGACAAGAAAAAAATTGACATCTTAACTTAGCGGAGTGTAAAAGTACCTAAATATTGTGTGGTAACTTGTATGGCTTGTGATATCTTGCCTATTCTGATATCTATTATTTTATCAGAGGCTGCGTTTAGCATCAGAGGTAGAATGCTTGATCATTATGGATGTTCTATATATGCATCTAACTATGTTGGAGAATCTTATATGTGCATAGATTGGATAAGAAATGAATTTCATAGTAAATTATAATTACATTTGCTTTCTATTTTTATAAATTCATTTACATAAATTTTTATAATTTATATTTTCATTGCATTTATGGGAAAAAATCTTGTTAATATACTTCTTGAAACAATAGCAGAAGATGTTGATGATGGAAACCATGAAACAAGTAATTCTCATTCTCTTCTAGTAAAATGCTAATTATACTGATATAATATTGCTAATTATGGTTCATGTAAATTTTGTAAGTCATAATACTTGAAGCAACAAGCAGCAAATCTTGATATAATGCTAATTTAAAAGCTCCATCATATAAAAAAAACTAAAGTGAGACTATTGGCATATTTGGTTCTCTTAGTCCCGCCTTGTATGTAATGCAAGAATTAATTGGAAGATGAAGGATAAGTGTAGTTGGTTTTGCAAGTGTTATAGATGTAATTGTGAACTGATGATGACACCGTAGTTTGCTCACACAGACATAGTCCTGATGGTTGTAATTTATGTTTTTGGAAACCATTTGGCCATTTTCTCTTCTATTTGAAGTTGTTAACGTTGGAACGAGAATTTTACATGGTATGAATGGTTCAAGTATTATGATTTATAATACTTGAAGTAGCAAATAATAGATCATGATTTTTTTTGTAGGTTGAATTATGGTATAATGCTAATTATGCTGATACAATACTGATAATTTTGGTTCATACTTACTGATTGCTGCTTATATTGGTGTAATATATGTATAATGTTGCTTACTGCTAATTATATTGATGTATATGTTGATTATTTTTTATCAATTCTTATGATGTTATTAGGAATCAATAAAACGATTATCTTGGGCTCAATTCAATTCATGAAATGATATAAATCTAGATTTAACAAAAAAAAAAAATCATCCATTTCATTCGTCAATCCTACTAATCACCTATTATCATAATGAGTAGTGAGTAGGATAGCAGTTAGAAATTTTTAAAATTTGTATTCATCCGATCGGTTAGGAAACGATGGATTAGGATTAAGGTAAACCCTAAACTTGATCTAACTCGATCTGTTTACACTCCTACATTGCTTCCTATCCATCAGG
This sequence comes from Posidonia australis, assembly GCA_024699735.1. NCBI lineage: Eukaryota > Viridiplantae > Streptophyta > Magnoliopsida > Alismatales > Posidoniaceae > Posidonia > Posidonia australis. The sequence goes on from JAMKQA010013621.1 coordinate 16,477, forward strand.
GGTTATTATTAGTATGTGCTTGGGTCATTATAAAATTGCCGTCAATCTTAACCAACTATAAGTAGTTTAGTTGATCAAAGATTGTTGTTTTGCAACATTAGACTCAAATTTGAATCTCATAGAATAGAAATTTAGATATTAATATTAATAAGAATCAATCCCAATTAAACGAACCATTTAAGAAAAAAAAACCCTGTTGATCTGCTGGCTCCAGTTTAGGGAACAGAATTGCTCTCTTTAGTTGGACTACCGACACAATATATGTCTGAGAATGTTTTATCCTTCCATTGCGCGTATTCTTGTCCTCGTGGAAGGTAACGTACTTAAGCTGAGTGTATACTGGATGACATATGAACTGGTAAAGAAAATTGAAGAACAAAATCTTTACCCACACCTATAGGAACGAATGAGGATAACGGGTAGATAGCTATCAATCAGCAGCCCAGTTATACGTTCAACAAAGGATATCAATATGCAACAAAATTGACATGGAACAAGCGCATAAAAAGTCCAAAAACCTATACTGAATACATTGTTGGTTTCATGCACTTTTTTTTTTTGTCCCTGTAATAGTCATCGTTGAGATCGTCACTTGTTTATATATAGCTGGGAAAATGTAAGAAGGGATAATCAGTAATGAAGAAAACAAATTGGAAAAAAAAATGTCAAAAAGCAAAAACTTTAGTAATGGGATTGCGGATTCGAATTGTAATGGATGTAGAATTTTTTCCCCAAAAACAAAGGTAAATAATTAACAAGAACTGTAATCAATGAAAAGAATTAAGAGGTCGGGCCCCGGTAAACCAGCACCCACATAGGGACAAAAACGTTTTCCGAATGTCACATGGTTGGATCAGAAAATTGGTGATTGATCAAGAAATTCTACAGGAAATCGAGTGAAATGTTTCTGTCAACAAGTTCTGACATGCATATATGGCCAACCAAGTTAATAATACTATGGATCCGATTAAGTACTGTAATATCTTACATTCAGCACCTCAAGCCTTCTACCTCCTGAATGATTCACTAGTCACAAGGCCACCTCAGCATCTCCTTCCGTTAATATCACCATGACCACGATATATGGTCGACGACACAGTACTCATGCATGTTCGATCTCAGATGCAGCATCCTCCTCCTCATCAAGAACACCGAAGCAGTCGTCTCCATACGCCGCGTGGCCATGCCCGAAGGACCTGATGTGGTCCTTGAGAGACCTCTTGTGCTTGAAGTCGGACCCACAGATGCAGTACCATAGTTTCCCACAGTTCTTCTCATGTGTCCTCCAGTCACCTCGCACAGCGAAGGCCTTTCTGCACCTTCTGCACATGAACGGCTTGATCCCATGCTTCCTCTTGTAGTGGGCCTGGAGTGTCTTGAAGTCCTTGAGGGGTCTGGAACTCGGGTGATCGATGTTGTTCCGGCAGCCGGGCGCGCAGCAGTAGCACGGTAGGCGCAGCATTGCTGTTGGCTGCGTGCCTCGCAGGGACTCGGGGCCTCTCCTGTACTGTGATCCGTGCCCCCACATGTGCATCTGTTTATATACATAAATATAGTTGCAATGCATTATGATATACTAGCTAGATACTAAAGAAGAACACCTTCGATGATGGATGGTACATATGAAACAAGCACTAATGGAACAAGATTAATGTACCAATCTTGCACCCAGCCCAGTCCCCAGAAACAGAAATTTTCTAGGAAAAATGATATTTTTGTTGCGCTAAAAGTAGAGAATTCTTTAGGCACTAGTTTCAAGGAGAAGGGAACTATAGCTACCATGTAGCTAGAATGTTTTTGGCAATCATGTACCTAGAATGTGCTTTTGACAATACTTACTGAGATTAACCAACTAGGAGGGGACTTTTACCTTTCTCTTAAGTTCGAATCTTACGGACCACAGAAGAAAATATATGCATACCGATATCAAAAAAAACCAATACTTATTGAGATTTGCAAAATAAAAATAAAAATTGAACTAATTACTACGGATCTCCTTACGTATCCATGGATCATGATTCTGTCCGTTTGTTTGGTTGTTTTAGTTTTTTGATTCTTTGAATAATCTCTGTTGTAAGTGGTTTATGATTTTTTTAATGGAAAAATCATGTTTGATAAACCTATTTGTTTGGTTTTTTTTATATCATGGATTCGTTTATTGATTTTTATTCTCTCATGTTGTAAAAGAAAAAACCCCCCTCCATCGAGTTTTTTTTTCTCAAGTTCAAAAACAGGCTTTAGTTTACGTGCCACATCTAACAACTGAAAAAAAATAAATCTGTTGGATTTATAAACTCTTGGTTTAAATAGAAAAAATATTGTTTGGTGGTTTGTGTGCAAATAATATTTTTTTTATAATGCATATTTCATAATAAGTATCTATGTATTTTGAGAGAAATAGCATGTTCATGCAGTAGAGAGAGAGAGAGAGAGAGAGAGAGAGAATGTATTCAATGTGTACGTCGTTCAATTACATCAAAGGATCTCCCTCACCAGCTGGGCTAATCCAAAAAAAAAAAAAAAACAAAATTACACAAAAGGATAGCTCGGTTTGTAATGTACACCATAAATCTCACAGTGTCAAGCACAACGACATACACAAACTAATCTATAATAATAATAATAATAATAATAATAAAGGCCAGATCCCATTTGACATGCAAAAGGCGCAATATAAAATCAACCTCAATTACATGAAAAAGTAGAAATTATCGTGGCCCCAACTTCAAGTAAGTGCAAGATTTGCGTTCAACAGTTACCTGCATGTTGTTGTATCTGTTGAAGGTCTTGCGGCAAAGTGGACATGAGAATCGAGTGGGACCAATGAGTATCTGAGAAGGAGTTGGGATCCAATACTGACCCTTGTTGAGCCTTCTACTTACAGTACCTTCACTGTTATCTTCAGCTTCTGAGGTGGGGGAAACCCTAGAGATCAAATCAACAGTAGAGTTCGGGAGGCCTATCTGGAGAGCAACGGTGGCTGCAGCTACTTCCTCCTCGTCATCATCACCTTCCATCTCTTTGCTCTTGGCATCACCACAACTTTCTTCGAGGATTCTGCAAGAGAAGTCATTTTGTTCGTGGTGTCTTCTAGGGCCTAGAGTTAGTAGAGGAAGGGCTTCTCTAAGAGGAGGGGATGATGGGGGAGATGGGAGTGAGGCATGGGTACTTGTCTGGTTGATGGAATTCGTGTAGTTATGAAAGTAAATGTTGCCGGGAAGGGCTTCTCTCGGAGGAGGAGATGGGGTGTGATCGATGGGATTTGTGTATATGTGGAAGTTGTCGTTGCTGTGAAACTTGTAGGGTGGTTGAGGAGGCGGAGAAGTGGGTGGACGGCGAGCAGACCAAGGCAGAGAATATGGACTAATGGAAGAGGAGGAGTGGTAATTGAAGTATCCTTTGAAGAAATTTGTGTAGGGGTCTGTCATGGTTGCTGTAGAAAGGTTTGGGCGCGACAGGGGAATGAAGTGTGAGTGGATATGGACTACAAGGGGGTGCAGTACTGAGAGAGAGAGGGAGAGAGAGAGACAGAGTACTGATCAAATAAGTGAGGAGCATTGAGCTTGACAATGGTAAATGAGGAAAACAGTGTTTTAATTTCTTGAAACGTAAAAAAAAATTAAAAAATTGGTGTCATCTACAGTACATTTGTTCCTAAGCATACAGGAGAGAGGAAAAAAAAAGAAATGTGCTACTAAAGATACGTGCTGGAGGTGTTTCGGATGTTTAGTCTCATTATTGAAGAATTTCAAGGTCATGGAAGAGTATAAAAGAAATTAAGATGCTATTAAAATAATTACGACTTATGCATTAGTTTGACATTTATTGGTGAATTATACTTATGTTATTTCAGGGCAATAGTATCACAGACACGTTACAGATCAGACTGGGCCAATGAGCTAGGGCTCGGGTTAGAGTGGGAAGACAAACTGGAAGTACATTGAGTTTAAGTATTGTACGAAACTACTGCAAAGTAATTTCCTTTTCTCTCTTGAAAAAGTTGTGAGAATTCGACGACTGCAAAGCAAACGAACACTGATGCAAATCAAATACCAGCAATGTAACATGCATATATTCCTCGATCTTAGGCCGATGCTCACTAGATATACTGGTGTTAGTCTCAATTCGCTCGGGGGGTTTCTCCCATGTAAAGCTGCAAATCATTAGAAAAGATATACAACATCAGCCATTTCTGTAACTTTTCCTAGGAGTTTTTCACAACCGGCCTACGTACGTACCCCTCGAGGGAGCTGCACTGTAAATGATTCTTGGGCAGTTAGGAGTAGAGTTCCTCTTCCCAAACACATCCCACATCACCCCCTTGATGGATAAATAATCTGTTTTTATAGTTTACACGTTTTTGTTTTATCTTTTCTTACTTCGTTATTTATGTCAACGCACTCCACATTGATACGTAAACAAGATACACTTCAGGACCTCTATTAGTAACTTCGGTATTTCAGGACCTTTACGACTTACTTTATTGATAATATCGGTGATGGATAACACGACTTAAGGTAGGAATATTTCTTAGAGTCTGTTTCATATAACTTTAACTCTTGAATCTATGTGTAAAAGTTAACTTCTAGTTAAAAATTGTCATATCTTAATTTTTAAAAATGTAAAGAATCATTATTCCAAAGTTTACATGTTTCTAAGAAGTTAGTAGTATTTGGTAGAATTATTAGACTATTGTCATTTCTAAAAAGAAACTATATACTTAAAAATTATACTAAAGTTCTACCGATTGGACCTTTAGACTCCATGCACGACTAATGTCTTTGATCTTCCCTTATGAAAAGGAAGAAGCCTCTCGGATCATTGCCATGTAAGTATTGCCATCATCTCCTCTTGTACGTTCTTCTCAAGTTCTCGGACCCACGACATGGTTTCATATGACAGAGCTCCCGGATGATCTCTCATCTACTCATGCATGTACCTCCCAAATGGTTAGAAGTTGAGAAACCTGTAAAAGAAGCATAATCTTTATTTTGAATTGAGAAGCATTGATGAGTCAGAGTTGACACATATGAAGTTGCTTTCCAGAAACCACTTCAAAGGTAGAAATAACACTTCAAAATAATTGTCAAGTGTCACCTAAGTTTTACAAGATGCTAGATTTTTACAACACAAGGTCGTAGAGTATAAACATAATAAATATAATATATACAAGATGTCTAATGGAGGTATTGGACCATCGTTAGTTTTGCAATGGTATAGATAATATATGCAATAAATCCAAACGTTGAGAAGCCATTGGAAAATATCTAAAAAAAATGTAGAGACTGGAGAAGAAGAAAAGCTAAACCTTAAACCCTAAACGTAGAGACCCAGGTATGTAGTATGAGGTTTTTTATTTTTGTTATCACAATTGAAAAAAGCAAAACTTGGATGATGGGTTTTCACTTTTCACCGAATGGACCCATGACATATCTCATGGAGATTTTACAAGTTTATTATATGTGCTATTTACGGGCGGACTGCAGCGGATAATTCATTAATTCTCCTTCTTGTCCGGATCTGCCAAACACATTCGACTGTTCATCACGTCACATCCCTCTCGGCATCATTCAATGACGTGCATGGTGGGGCATGGAAACACGCAATAGTTCAGAGCTCAGAGACTCATCTTCCGTCTTGGTTTCCTCCCCCCATCCGTCGTGTAACTCCTGAAACTGGTGCTGCCGCAGTCCATGAACAGTCTGAACTCTTACTCGCAGCATCAACCAATTGGCATAGACTTCATTCTTTATTACTCTGCAGTACTGTCTATATTATTTTAAAAAGTATCATTTTAGATTTTAAGACTCTCGTAACGTTGCCATTTGACTGTGAAAGTTTAGGTTTTGATATTCTTGTAATATTGTTAATTGACATAAGAAGTTTTTAAAGTTTACCATTTATCTTACCACGTGTCTTTTTCTAATGTCATTACTTCACATATGATATGTTTAAGCATAATACTTGGCATAACATAAATTTATTTTATGTTTAATATGTAATAAATTTATTTCAAATTTAATATATTGAATGTTACATGGACAATACATTATTTTTAATGACCTCATCCTTTCATCTCATAAATTTCAAGTTTACATATGGCATAACATGTTCTTTAATCTCTTTGAAGTTATATTTTATAATTGTTATTTCTTTGCTTCTTATTTAATATTTGGAAAATAATTATAATAATTTAGATAAATATAGAATTAAACATTTATGATGTTTTGGGATGAAATACAATGTAAAGCTATAACTATAGGTAATATTATTATTGTTAGTTTTAATAAATAAATCATTTACACAAATTGTTTTATAATAATCACTATTATATTATTTATTTCTATGTATTATACAACATTATCTATACTACTTTAAAAATCAACATCTTAGGTATTAACCTCTTTCAAATATTGATAGTTAGGTATGATAAGTCACTTTCAAAACTTTCCACGTAACATATTTAAATATGTTTGACAAAAGTCATGGTATGGATTGAGATTTTTCATTCTCAAAGCTTTTTCAATTATATTTATTCAAGATTTAATGATCATTTATTATAAATAGATTAATTTTTTATCATATTGTAACCTTTCAATTTCTCAAAATTATTTCTCACTCTATGTGTGTTGTTTTAGATTGAATATTTTTCTTTCTCTCTCACTCACTTACTTAATCTCTCTCTCTCACACTTTCTCTCTCTCTCTCTCTCTCTCCCTATATATATATATATGTGTGTGTGTGTATGTATATCTATTAATCATCATCAATGCTACCACCAATACCTTTTAAGCTTCCAAATTATTTAATCTCAAACCATATACCACATAACATCCTTATTAATGTGGGGTGATCGGTTGACTCAACCAGGAATCCGATTCAAATTGGGCGTGACACGATATCCAAGTAAAGACCTAACGGCTTGATCGTTTGTTGTGGGGCCTCAAGATGGACAATTCTTGAAGAACGACCCCCTCTAGCATTATGAAATCTCCCCACCACCAACATAAGCACTTTGTTTGTCCAGTCGAACGAGCCATTGAAAAACATCGCACAACTTCCACCCACACACCAAGTCCCAGTCGACATGCCGACCGATCAATGGACCAAAGAAAGGATGCCAGTCATGCCACATCTAACCCTAGAAACAACACACAGGCACATCAGCGCACCATAGATCTACACAGTTCCTTATATGCACAATAGTGTCATAAGTGCCCAACAAAATGGCAACTCCTACAAAGTTGTGGCGCCTAACATGCTATCACACCTATAAGCGTGCACCTGACATGGTCCATATGAGTGAGACTGGTTAGACTCCTAGTCTAGACCTAACATGTGGACTAGGGAAACTAAGTGCTATCATCACACAATAAGGATTCATCCATCACGAGCCTCTATTATAAATATACTGGTAAATACAGTAACTAGGCTATCGAATACTCTCTACCTATACTCAATTTTTCTCTCAAAACTTGATCTTCTCTCTCACCAACTTAAGCATCGAAGTGCCTACACCCAATCCAAGTCTCTAATTGCTCTCCTTGTGTTTACAAATCCAGTTGAACCAAACTCGAACTGGTGAACAGTGCAATACAGGGCATGGGTGAGATCAGTTATTTACACATTCCATCTTTTTTATTACACATATAAATCAATTTTAATTATTTACGTCTCCTTTTCTAATTTTATTCTTGTAATTTTCTATTCTCAACGGATTAATTTTCAATTTTTTTTACTAGTTACCACCTTAAATCAATTAAATCATTCAAGATTTCTTTAAATAAAGTGACTATGTGTGAAATAGGAGTCTTGAGATGAAATATTTAAAAAAAATACATAGTTTAAAATATTTGTTGAAACATGTTTTTTTTTGTGAACGGAAAGCTATGATATATAAGTCCCTCAGGCAAACAAACCCAGGGAAAATAAGAGAGTACAAAATGTAATGTTTGAAACAGTCTCCAAATATGGACTGTCAATTCAAAATAGAGCAACATATCGGCCAACACAGGTCATCAAATAGAGTTTAAATGTCCAGAAAAATAGAATTTTTCAAAAAGAAAAGACTAATAGGAAGTTAGTCCTCAATAGAATAATCATCCACTAGAGCAGGGCAAAGGTTAGATGGATCTGCATCCCTGCAGGTAGGTAAGCTAGTGGACATCAGCTCAGCCTCGCGAGTTTCTTAGAAGGAAGTGATAGAGCAGAGGACATCATCCTTGTCAAAACTTGAGGCCATAGTAGCTATGCAACCATGAATAAGAGTAATAATTTCATTTATACACATATTCGAACGTTTACAAACCCTTCTAAAAATGTGGTTATTTCTTTCCTTCCATATAGTTCACAGAATGAGTTGAAACAGTGTGTAACATCCTTTAGTGGGCAGAGCATGTTTTAGTGGAAGAGAGAAAGTAAACAGATCATCAATAGAAAACACAGTAGGGTAGAGAGAGCCCTGAGAAAATGCACTACAAATGGAAATAGCAAAAGGGCAATGTATGAATAGATGAGTAATAGATTCTATATTTGTATTGCAAAAAACACAATTCTCAGGGCCAACCCAACCCCTTTTACATAAATTTACCTTAGTCAAGATTTTGTCATAGAGCACCAGCCAAGAGAAAGTTTTAACTTTCAAAGGGACCCAACTGCACCAAATAGGGTTGTGGTGCCTGAACCTAAGTCCACCATCAATGATAAAATTGTAACATGATTTCACTGAAAAAATATGATGTGAGGAGTTCCACTATAAGATATCATCCTCGGAATAGAGATTCAGGTTAGACAAAATCTCTGAAAGAAGATCAGCCTGATCCTGAACGTCTCTATTAAGTGTTTGTGAGTGAGGGTGAGCAAATAAATTCCCAAAATCAACTTTAAAGGTCTCAATTGTCTTGAGAAGAGAGACCTTCTTATTTTTAGCCAGTAGGAAAAGGTTAGGGAAGAGATTTTTAAGTCTTGTCCCATTCCACCATTTGCTTTCCTAGAAAATTATGCTGGAACCATTTTGGACTTGAAGGCTAATGCAGCAATTGACTAAGTTATGGCATACTTTCAGTTCCTGCCATAAGGGTGAGGACCTGCCTAAAGATGTGTTGAGGAGAGCCCCAAGCCAATTCCTAGCAAAATATCTTGCTTTAAGAAGTTCTTTCCACTTGAGAGAGCAAGTGTTGGAGAGTAGCTGCCAGAGCAACTTAGATTTGAGAGCCACATTAAGTTTTTAATATTTATAATACCCTAGCCATATTGATGCTTTGGCCTACAAAGTGTATCCCATTTAACCAAATGACCAATAGAGGAGGAGGACGAATAGGATTTCTAAAGGAATCTGGATCTGTGTTTATCAATGGCTTTAACAACCTTAGCAGGGATGTGTAGCATAGATAAATAATAGGTGGGTATGGCTGAGAGAATAGAATCAACCAGAGTTAGTCTACCTCCAAGAGACAACTGTTTTGCCTTCCAAAAAGAAAGTTTTTTTGAGATTTTTTTCAATGATTGGAGACCAGTCATTGTAGGTAGCCCTCCTAAAGTGAAGGGGAAGTCTCAGATATTTTATAGGCAAAAGAGAAGTATTGCAACCCAAAATTTGGGAAGATCTAGTGATAAGTGAGTTTGGTACACCTATGCCAGTGAGGGAAAACTTATGAAAGTTGATTTTCAAACCAGAGCAGTACTGAAAACAACACAAAATCCTCTTGATATTGATTATGTTATCCTCAAATGCAGACAGAAATAAGATAGTGTTATCTGCATACTGAATGTTCACTATATTAGGGCCACCATTAGGAAATTGGATGCCAGATATCAACTTAGACTCCACAGCAAGGGAAATCATTCTATTCAGAATGTGTGTGTAACAATTGTGCCTGGATTATCCATTTTAATATAAACCATGGATTTCTTGTAATTATTTGTATATGGTTTATTAATGGTAAATCCAATTTGTGTTTGTTGGTTGTGGGTTCCCTCTGTGTTCTGTGCTTTGGTTTCTCCCCTGTGGTGTGTTTTCAGTGGCTAGTGGGTCGGTTCTGCTTTGAGAACCGTGCTTGTGGTGGACCCACTTGGGCTTGGGGAGCTTGGGCCTTGACTCGGTCAAGAGCCAACTGTGCGGGTGGTGTCTCTGACCCATCTTTCTCTCCGCACCCGTGTCGAGCCTTGGAGTCTCGTGAGCTAGCGGGGGAGGACTGCCCAATCCATCCCCTCCGCTCTGAGCTACGAGCAGCTGCAGAGCGTCGGCGGGATTCCAGGAAGGCTGGCATGGCGGGGAGCTTTAAGAGGAGGTGCTCTGCTTGGGGGAGCAACAGAGGAGTTGAGAGGGAGAGAGAGAAGTGGCTGGTTGCTGCAGAGGCTTCGCGCGTCTGGAGAGCTCGCGCGAGCGTGGGGAGGCTGGGTTGGTGTCGTGCACCACCGGAGGAGGGTACGCGAGGCTCGTCGGAGCCAAGTACGCGTCCTCAACCCATCTTCTCTTCCGTTTGCAGTATATGCCATTTTAGGGCAAAGAACTTGTATAATGCATGGAAATGATGTTTAAATCATGATAAAATGTGGAAATCATGTGAATGAGTTGAATAGCATGTTTAGGATGTGATCATGCTATTTTATGGGGTTTTTGTGTGAATTTTCGTGGATATTGTGAAAGCATGCTACAGTGATGATTTTTGAGTTCCATGGCTTTGTGATTTTCGTTAGAACAGCATGTTTAGTGGATTTGTGATTTGTTTGAGGGATTTTGAAGTAGACTGGGAGGTCTACACCCCATGTTTTATTGGAAATTTATGGTGGTTGTTTGCTAGGTCCGATCCTCACTCCCACTTGAGGGAGAAAAGGAGGAAGGTGGCCTGAGAGGTTTTCTGCAACGGTAGAAAACGGTATGCCGAATTGGTTTCGGCATACCGAAATGCCCCCAGGTTGTTCCCTGGATCACTGATTCGGACGACCGAATTTTTTCGGTCGACCGAATCAGGGGATTTCGGACGACTGGATGATTTCGGTCGACTGTTTTAAGGGGAACTGGTTTATCTGTCAGGGTTTCGGAATGCCGATTTGGTTCCGTCGACCGAATCAGGAGATTTCGGTCGATCGGAACGAAAAACAGTATGCCGTTTTTGGACCCAGAATGGTATTGATTTATGCAAAATAAATGATGATTAAATGTGGATAAATGCATAATAAATACATGATAAATGTATGGAATGCGTGAAAATTTCATGAAATGAGATGCATGTTGCTAAGTTAATTTTAAATGATGTTTTTCTATGAAAGATAGAAAATATGGCATGTGAATTAATGTGGACCCAGTAAGGGGTGTTAATGCATGGTATGATAGACCATGAAAGGATGTGTGGG
>JAMKQA010013622.1:0-22165 GCA_024699735.1 Posidonia australis
CCAAGAGGGAGATAAAATGTTAGGGGTGACTGAGAGTGTGAGCCAAAAAAGAAAACATACATTCGCAAGGGCATAAAAGAATAGAGAAGACAGAAGGCAAAGACAGAAGTCAGCCCATGAGTGAGAGGCGTGCGTTGTAGCTCTACCCTTACCATACCTTGGAGAGGAGTTGGAGCATGCGCCCAGTCAAATCACACCTTCGAGGGACTGACCCACCCTCTTGCAATAAAGGCCTCCTGAATAAATCGAGCGCTTATTACCTCCAAGTCAAGGTTAGAGTGAAACCGCATGCCTATGAGGGAGTAAAAGAAAAATAATGATGTTGCAAAGAAAAGCAGGTGCAGGACCTTAAAGAGTTTGGCATGGAGCCAGGTCCACTGCAATACCTTATAGTGAGTTCGAGTGCCACCATTACCCAATGAGAGCCACCTAACGACTTGCAAGTCTTTGTAGTGGCAACTGAGTCGAAGGTGTCATCCTCCTCTAACGGGAAAACAGCTTTCCAACATAGCTGAGGGCAAACAAATGACTGAACTAAACAAGCAAACAACCCGGATAATGAACTCATTGAGTAAGCAAGGCAGTAAATGTAAATAACAAGCACTGAATCACAAAGGCATGCATTTCTTGATCAAAATAGGTCATTCTTAAATAACTGGATTGCTCACATTAATAAAGTCCACCATCATAATCATGATCATTACAATGTTGCTTCAATGAACTTCTTCAACAGGAATCGTTGTTGGATACCTTCAACCAGGGGCATGTCAGCTGCTCAATGGTTAAAGAGAATAAGTAGCAAAAACACCAGCTACAGCGTAATCGAGCCAAAGCCTTCGAGCAGGGGCATGTCAGCTGCTCTTTGGTCGAAAGTCACATATCATGCGCCTAACAAGAACATCAACTTGCTTTGCAACTGAACTATAGCCTCCAACCAAGGACATGTAAACTACTTTGTGGAAAGGAGGACCGTTTTGAGAACGATGGTCAAGTGCACATTTTCATGGAGAAGCAACATTCATAAGTGGCTCCTACAAAACGACAACCACAGCAGAACATTGCAGCCAAACAAGCATCAGGTCTGGGACATCACTGACATGTCAAAAGCACTCTGAATTTGCAATGGCATTGACATAGACAACAGATCCTCAACTGCTTCAACAGATATTCCCCACAGCTACGACGATCCAGGGTGCACTTGTACTTGAATAAGATCCCCTTGGCGAACTCTTATTGGCTAAACCAGTTGTCTGGACCCCCCAGCATTCCTCTGTTCCTTCTTTCAGCGGCATCCTTAGCTTTCCGATACCAGGGGCATGTCAACTGTCTTTTGGTGTCGTTCTTATATCTTCTATCCTCTTAGCATCCTTCCTCTTGAGCCGTCACCGACAGCTTCTCGGTGGCGTGTCCGCCTTTCAGCTCTCCGGACCATCACTATCAACTTCTCGATTAATGTGTGTGTTTGTTCATTTCTCCTGGACCGTCACCGACAGCCTCTCGATTGGCGAGTCCGCTCCTCGACACTCGGACCATCACTGCCAGGTTCTCGGTTGATGTGCTCATTTGTCATCCCTCCTGGATCGTCACCGACAGCCTCTTGATTGGCGAGTCCGCTCCTCGGCACTCGGACCATCACCGCCAGCTTCTCGATTGATGCACTCATTTGTCATCCCTCCTGGATCGTCACCGACAGCCTCTCGGTTTGCGAGTCCGCTCGTCGACACTCGGACCATCACCGCCAGCTTCTCGGTTGATGTGTTCGTTTGTCATTCCTCCTAGACTGTCACCGATAGCCTCTCGGTTGGCGAGTTTGCTCCTTGGCACTCGGACCATCACCGCCATCTTCTCGGTTGATGTGTTCATTTGTCATCTCCTCTGACCATCACCGCTAGCTTCTCGGTTGATGTGTTTGTTTGTCTCCTTCCCGAATCAGCACCGCCTGCTTCTCGGTTGGCTGATTCACCTTTTTCCGCTTTGTCTTCTTCTTCTAGGTGCTTTTTCGTTGAGTCTTGTGTCGAGTCCTTCTGGGCTGGTATCCCAAACTACCTAGGCAATCCCGACGGTGCCTGATGGATCCCCACGCTCTTCCTTTTGGGCTGGTAGCCCGAACTACCCGGATGGCTTCCGTGATCAGTCGCTTCCCAATTGGCAGGCACCGTGAGCCCTGTCTGGCGCTTCTCCTGGCAAGTGCGATACAGGTCATATCTCTTTGGAGCTGATTGGTTGTCACCTTGTTGGAGCTTTGTTGTGCTCATCCGTTTGGCCTCAGCTGTGGCGACAGGATCTCTAGCGTGGACCCCTGGTTCGAACTCTGGCTAGTGGCTGATTGTCGGTGATCAACTCCTGTTTGTGGTTTCACGAGGGGTGTCTTTGTCAACCCTAAGCATCGGTCTCTGTTCAACTTGACCTCCGACCTCGCTCAAGGAGGGGCATCTGTAAACACCCCAATTTTCGGATTTTGTAGAATAAGGATGTGGTGGCTGAGCTTGAACCTTGGTTGTGCCCAATTGGGCCCACAAGCCCATCTTAGGCCCATTTGACTTCGTGGAAACCTTTTTAGCCTATTTGGTCCATTTGGATCCACCTAAACCCACATGGGCCCATGGGGGCTCACAAGGCCCACATAGGCCCATGGAGGCCCATGAAGCCCACTTACACCCAATTGGGCCCATGAAGGCCCACATAGGCCCATTAAGCCCAAATTGAGCCTAAAGCCTATAAAGGTATATCGTAAACAATTTAGCTCTTTCCCTTCAACCCAACATCTTATTTCATCCTTACCATATCCATTAAATCATTCTTCATTTAGTCAATTTTTTACCAAAAATAATATAAGCCACCCATCTCACTGAACTCATTCCTTTTCACCAATCTCTCACAAATTCAGCCCGAGCCATTCTTCCTCACTGAACCCACCACGTTCAACCCATTTCACCATTGGAACAGCATCACCCAAGCTACCTCAGCCCCTGGATCAGCCGTCACCGGAGGAGTTTGGATCGCTGTCGATCCTTGTGGACAGTAAAGGGGATAGATTGGAGCGCGAGGGGGACAACCGTTTGTTGTCTGCTAGGCTGTTACAACTGCAATTAGGATTTTGTTACCTTTCTGTTATGTGTCGAGTGCCTTGTCGGGTTGGTTTGTTGGGTTGTTGCTCGCTTATAAAAGATGGAGAAGAAGGAACAAACATTCAGAGAGGAGACACAATTCAAAGCACAGAACACACGGAGAATTCAGAGAGAAACAGACAGAGAAGAGACACTGAGAGAGAGGTCGTCGCAGAGAGGAGCAGCCGCCACTTCCGGAGCTGCGGCAACGATCTCTAGCCAGGTACATGCCTTAACCTCTCTTAATTTCCTGAATTCTAGTCTTCCTGCCGTCCTCTCTCTTTCTGGGGTGGTTCCAAGGGATCCAAAGCGATCCCTTGGCCCGCGACGCTCCGCCGTGTCCCGCCGTCGCCAAACTCCGGCGACAGAGGTGGGCGGGGGCAATCCAGGAAGTTTCCTGGACCCCCGAGCCATCTCTCCTCCTCCTCTGGTCCTCCCGGAGCTCTCTGTGCCCCGCCGTCGCCGCTCCAACGCCTCCAGAAAGCCACACGAAGATCGCCGGAGAGGAACACCTAGGACTGTCGGCGCCGGAGAAGACGACCACCTGAGGTGGACCGCGCCTCTCCGGCACCCCCGCGCCCCTCCGATGTCCCAGGATCCATCCTCAGCCTCCCACAAGAGCACCCAAGCTTCCAAAGCCACGCCGTGAGCCCCCGAGCGTCCCAGCCACGCCGCTTGCCGGAGGAAGTCGTGGTGGCGATGCTCATCCACCACCTCGCTCCATCAGCCTCCGCGCCGCTCTAGAGTGGCCATGATACCTCCCTCAGCCCTCCAGAAGCCTCCAAACGCCGCGCCGCAGCCCCAACTGGTCGCCTTCTTCCCTTTGGTCATCACCAAAGCAGCCCGACGGCGAGCGAGGTGGGGGAGGCGCTTCACTCGTCGGAGGCCACATCCACGCCGTTGGATGTGCTCCACTTCTCCTCCTCTTGCTTCCCATGTTGTCTAATCTAAGATCAGACCATGGGAAAGCCCCTTTTAGACTACTCCGGCGGTCGACGGCGGCGAGCCCCGTCGACGGCGGTAGTCGAGCCTTTTCTTTAATAAAAAATCAAAAATCTTTTATTTTAATAAACAATACAGAAACAATGTTTTTATTGCATTTTAGTCCTTCCAGAATTACTTTCTGGTCCTTTTATTGCATATAGGTCCTGCAATCATTTTTTTAAATGTTTCGAATAAAGTTTTAACTGAAAATATTACATTTCTTACCCTACACTTTTAAAGTAATGTTTTCTGAGTTTAAAACTTTAATAAAAGCCCCTAGAGTCTTTGAAACATATTTTCTTTCAGACATTTTGCTAAAAGGACATTGCACTTTCTTAAAGACTTCCTACAAGTTCATTTTCCTATGAAAATTGCATGAAAGACCCTAAATGTTTCTGATAGTTTCTTTTTACAGTGAAAATTGCATTTAAGCCCTTGCATGTTTCAAAAACTCTCTGGATAGTTGTTTTCCATGGTTTAATTGCAAGGTAGCCCTCATACTTCTCTGAAACCTTTCCAGAAGCATATTTTCTTGGGTAAATTGCATTTTAACCCTCCTTTTTCATTGAATTTCTTCTGCATGTTTTAATCTCAATGAAATTACACTTTTGCCCCTGAGTTTCTTTTGAACATCTTGGAATGCTTTGTTTGCTCGATTTTTTGCAATTTAGCCCCTGTACTTCATTGATTTTACTCTGATTGCCTGTTTTCAAGGATAAAATGACCATTTTGCCCCTAAAACTTCCTAGATCATTTCTAAGACATTTTATTGCATTTTTACCCTGATTTTATGCTGAACTGATTTGCATTGCATGCATTAGTAGGTAAATTGCATTCAGACCCCTAGAGAGTTTCACTTGCACTAGGGATGCACATTTGACTCCAGAATTCTTCATACATGCATGGATGTGCTTTCCAACATATTTTTGAGGATTTGGACTTCTGAACTTCAACTTTCCTCGGATTTTGGGTTTTTTGCACAAAACCCCCTACATTCTTCAGATTTGCACCCACGCTTGCATTTTGCATACTTTCACATCTTTTTGCATGGATTTTTCCCGTCTTTTCTTCCCTGCTTGGTGCATGCTTTTCTAGCTTTGTTCCGAGCTTAGTCTTCTCCTCATTTTCCGGGTTTTCCTCGGTTTTCCGCATTTTTCACTTGTTTTGGTTTTTCATCGCCCAAGGGCGTACAGCAAAAGGCTTGTCAAAGCCGACATGGTCCCGAAAAGAGGATTATCTTTTTCCCCTTTCTGATTTTCTCGGATTTATCTCTCTTTCTGCTGTTTTGCGAGACATTTTCTGAGAATTTCCCAATTTTCACAATTTTCCTCATCGCCTACGGGCGTACAATAATGCGGCATTGCCAATGCCTACATCTGACCCTCGGATTAACTTTTTCCTTGATTTCTTTTTCTTGGCTTTGACTTGGCATGTTTTCAGTCATATTTTTGCATAAGCATATAGAATAAGTAAGCATGCATTTAGCAGACCATAGACAGTAGGAAGCCTAGAAAGATCGAGTTTTCTCAGGCGTATAGGGGTGCCTAACCCCTTCCCCATGCGTAACCAACATCCTTACCCTTTCTCTGGCCCGCATTCATCTTGCATTATCCATTAGGCACGAATCACACATGCATTCTGCATTTTGTTTTGTTTCGTTATTTTCTTGTGTTTGTTTTGGTTTTCCTCGTCTTTCTATTAAAAGACTAGGTGGCGACTCCTTTCCTTATCCTTTTGTCTTCCCTTTGGTGTTTCTGGATCTTGTCTCTTCCTCCGGATTCACCATTTTTGCCGTGACCGTATCGAATCTCCCCGTGTGTTTCCACATGCGGGAGTAGGTTTGGTGAACCGCGCCTAAGGGTTCCACCGGCATGGTCACAATGTGTAAATGGTTTCAACATGAGTTTTCCGTGGTTTTGTGGTAAAACAAGAAACCAAAGGGTCATGTTGCTTGGATCAGGGAATGTAACGACATTCTTAGGTGATTGAGCACATCACCTAGGTTGAGGTACTAAGACCAAGAGGTAGCAAGCAAGTGTTTGTCAAATCTAAAAGGTATGATACTCTTAGATTGTTGTCCACAAGGCTAAGGCTGAGGTCCATTGGTTGAGGCGTCATCCAAACCAAGATGTATGACACTCCGATTGTTCCAGATATCGACACTCAAGGTGTCGTCCAGACCTAGAGGTTTGAGACTCCAATCACTCCGGGCACCATGATTAAGACATCGAGAGGGCATACCCTATGGAGTCAAGCCAGTATGAGTAGAACACATGCCTCATTTATGATGACATCCTGAGAGAGGACAGCTTTCCTAATGAGGGTTAGTGTTGCGAGGGTCCCGCCGAGAAGGTAGGGACATCAAGATGGACTTGCTCCTCATAGGGTGACTTGTCCATGATAGTGTAGTGCACTTTAGTAGCTGCTTGTTACTAGAGTTGGTTGCTTGATGCTGAACAATATGACTTAGTGTAGTTTTGTGCCTATGTGGCTTGAGTTTTGCCAATGTGGCTTCGTACATGTTGTGTTTTTGGTGCCTATGTGGTTTTGTGATTTTAGCCAAAGTGGCTTTGTACATTCACTTTGTGGCGTTATGATTTCAGGTGGTAATGTTTTCTGAAAGTAAAGAAAGGTTTTAAAGATTGTGGCTTTCATCTTGGTTGGTTTTATCAGTGTTTCACCGTTTGTATTAGTAATTTTTTTGGGGTGTGTGTTGGGTGAAATTAGTGGTCACTCATGTGTGTTTTCTTTTGTTTTCAGTTGCTAGTGTAGATGAGTAGCGATTTTTCTTCACTAGTGCATATAACAAGAGTCACCTAACCGTCTACTATAGGTTCTTGGATAGTTAGACCTTTTTATTAGCCTTTAGATATGATTTAATTAAGCATTTTAATGTGCTTAATTTTATTGGAACTAATAGTCTTATGTGTAGCGACTCGAATTGTTACAATGAATAATACTATGTTTTTGCAAATGAGAACCAAGTGCAGTGAACTCACCAACCCATCTGTTTGTGGTGTATTGAGTTGGCGTTCAACCATCATTTGAAATGAAACAAAGGTTGAGAGAAATTTAGATTCCATTTTAAGTGGAAAGATCCATAGATAATTGGAAAAATCATCCAAAAAGGTTATGTAACATTTGTACACTTGTATGGGACTTCCGTGGATTGACCCCACATATTGGGGCTATGGGTTAGTCTCACGGATTTGTCTTGCATTTTTCTAGTTCAGAAATCCCGAGAAATGTAAATTGTGTGCCCATGTTGATGTATAATTTGATTATGAGAATATGGGTGTTTATGGTTGAATTATGATAAATTCCCTCTATTGTGTTTGTATTCTTCTTTGATTCCCTATACTATGTGGTATTTTGGCACCTTGTGATCTATATGTGTGTTTGGGCCTAGAACAGGGGAAAATGCCAAAAAGTGCACAGTATTGCACAGTGGAACGCCACCCATACTATGCTCACCATACTCTGTTGAACGTCGCTTCTCTACCATGCCCTATCGCTAGTCAGCCTATGTTTTCAGGCAACTATCGGTGGTGGGCAGCAGTAAACAAAGAAAATAAAAGGAGAAGAATGGGAAGAATATGGCATTGAATAAGAGAAGAAGGCCAGAGAAAGAGAGAGAAGAGAGAGAAGCCATAGGAAAAGGGAGAGAGAGAGAGAGAGGGTTGGAAGTCCATAGGAGGGTAAGGGAAGCCGTTAAAGAAGAAGGACCGTCGACGACATTTCGGTACACATCCCAGCCCTTTGTCTTCATCAAATTGATTAGGATTCATGAAATATCAGTAGTATAGATAGTTCCCTATTGAATGGAAGTGATATCTGAATTTTCAAAGAATTATTAGTATTTTTCTTGTGAATTTTGAAGGATTTTTGCTATAGTAACTTTCAGAGGCCTTTTGTGCTTTAGATTTTCATAACTTGAGTTTTACAAATTAGTTTTTAATGATTCTTGTCCCAAATGATAGAAGATTTAGAGCTCTACAATACTATGAATTTTGTGTGATTTTAGGGTGCAGGTGGTGGGACCGCTTCATGTTCCCAACTCAGGCAATTTCCAGCCATTGTGTTTCTAGCAGTCTAGGTGTTCTGTGAAAACCAGACTTGCATATTGGCCCTGTGTTATGGTTCCACGAGTTGGTCCCGTGGGTTTGTCCAACGTTTTTGAAATACCATATTTCAGTATTGATGATTAATTTGTGGTAATTGTGATTTTGATTCCTTGAAATGTTTTACGTGATAAAAATGTTTTGAAAGATGATTTTGAAAAGGAAATACATATGTTTTGAAAATGTTGTCTGTGATTTCTAAGCTTAAATCTGAGGGTAGAGCCTTGTGACTGTAGTGGTAGTACTACAGGGCCCAAGCGTAGAGGACCTAGATTACCTTTGGTGTTGATGCTAGCTTGATCTAGTGTTTGAGTCCCCAAGTGTTGGAAGGACGCAACACGCGCATGTGTGATATATGTGATATAGTGAGGTTGTGGTCAATATGGCTGTAAATGGGTCAAGTATAACCCATTAACTCGACCCAACCCAACCTGTTAAGAACGGGTTAGGGTAGAGATTTTGTATACCCATTAACCCATCACCCACTAATCCATCATTTTAATTGGTCAAGGTTTGGATAGCATGCTATGGATAACCCATTAACCCAACGGTAATTTAGTAAATTTACCCAAACCCTAACTCTTGAACCTAAAATATAAATACATTATTACCTTTGCTCTTCATTCTTCAACACCTCCAACCTAACCACACATCTACACCTTGCCACCCTCTCTCCGCCTCTCAGTTCTCACCCTGTCATCCACGCCCCTCCACCTCCGGCCTCCACCCTTGGCTCTCCCTCTCTTGGCTTCGACGCTCTACCTCCACACTCTCCCTCTCTTGGCACTCTTCTAGTCTTCGGTCTTCCACCCTTCATCATGTGGTTTCTATCTCCTTCTCTCTCCCTCTCACATAGGCCCTCATTCTCTCTCAGACTTAGCCCCTTTCGCTCCCAATCTCTTCTCTATTCTCTCTCTCCCTCATGAATCCCCCTCTTTTCCATCCTCCTCCTTCCTCTTATTTCTTCTTCTTCACACCACACACCCATTGGCCCCTCTCTTTGTTTTCTTTTCCCTTTCTTTTTTTTTTAACGGCCAACCCCCTTCCTCCTTTCCTTCTCTTCATTTTTCTTCTTTCTCCTTCTCTCTGACTCTCCCTGATCCCCTCTCTCCCCCATTCTTCCTCTTCTTTCGGTTCTTCCTTCCTTCCCTTCTTCCTTTCTTTTTTTTAACAGCTTGCCCCTTCTCCCTTTATTTCTCCAACTTCTCTCTTAGTCCAATCACTGCAGTTTGCTCTTTAATTCTTGATAATCAAATAATAGACTAATAGTGTTTGATTATTGTTTTTTTCTTCACTCTTTCCTACTGGTGTTTGTGGAAATTACAACTATATAGATGAGAAGGATTTCTCTTATTGCCCTGATCCTACTTATTGTTTGCATTTTATTGTGGCAATCTAGAGTGAGTTGATGGTGATGCATATACTTTTGAATTTCTCTAGATGTATAGGTCACAGAAGAGCAGCTTGCAGCACTCTTTATTAATTGTGGATAGGTAAGGTTATGTACATTTTACAAATAAATTGTTGTTTTGATCACATAATGCATTTCAACATCTTCCATTTTGTTTGTTATGAAGGTTAATGACTGCCGCATTTGTGGTGATCCAAAATCTATTCTTCGTTTTGTTTTCGTTGAATTTAGTGATGAGGCTATTTTTCGCTGCCAAGAAACTTTCATTTCAACCCAATTTTTATTTTGTAGATTAATCCTAATAGCAACTCATACTTGTTGGATGCTTAATCTTCAGAAAGTGCAAGGGTTGCTTTATACATGGTAGGAACTGTGCTTGGATACTATCTGGTTAGGGTTCTTCCTTTAAAAATTGCAATTGCACCTGTTAACCCGACATTTTTGCCAAGGGTGAGAACCAGTAGGAAAAAGTAAAGAAAAAAACATTATGAGGAGGATTTATCTATTATAGTTGTAATCCAAGAGTGCATTTGTTGTTGTTGTATTTTCTTTTTTTTTCATATAATATTGTGTAATACTCAAGTCATTACTTGTTTGTTGTTATTTTTATTCTTTCTTTTTACAATTTACTTGTTTTTACATTTTCCTCTAGTTGGTTGCTTTCAAGCATGTTGTTGATTCATATAATATTGTTGATTGTTACTTGTAATAGTGTAATGCATGTATAATGTTGATTGTAGTTAATTATGTTGGTGTATGTGTTGATTACTATATTAGCAATTCTTATAATGTTATTAAGAATCATTAACATGATTAGCTTAAGTTAAATTTAGTCCATGAAAAGCCCATGAAATGATATAAATTTATATTTAACAATAAAATAAATTCACCCGTTAACCCTATCCATCACCTATTAACCCTACACATCACCCATGAAATGATATAAGTTTAGATTTAACAATATAAAAAATTTCATCTATTTTACCCATTAACCCTACCCATCACCCGTTATTCTAATGAGTAGTGGATATGACAGCTGTTAGAATTTTGTAAGTGGATTTCTATTTAATGGTGATTTTATAGAAAAATGATTATGATTTGAAAGGCATAATTTGCAAGTAGATTTCCAATTAATGGTGATTAAGTTTTACGGATCTAGCATTCCTTCCCACCGATTTTTTGTTAACTACGATTTATGAATTTTTTGTAGTTTTGTTTCATTTCGGTTTTTGGTGGGTGCGTACTAGGTGACTTAGATATTACTCACATGTGTTTTGTGTGTTTGTTTCTAGGTGTAGATTTAGGAGTACAATCTAGTCCTTGTGCCTATTGTTTGGAGCCACATAGCCACACATAAAGGTTCTAGGTAGTGGTAGTTATTACAATTTTATTATTAGAATTAGTAAATTATTTGGTAAGATGCTTTGGGTAGTATTGATACTAGTTTTTAGCACAAGAGGGCATTACAAAGTGGTATCAGAGCTTAGGTTACACTAAGTGTACCAACTTAGAGTGTCCAGTCTAGTGACTCCTTAGGGACTGCACATTGTGAAGTATATGCACTTGATATTGTTATATTTATGGTGGTAGTAGAATTCCACTCAGAGTCAGGGGTAGGGGTAGGACTCCTGCATCAAGCTCTGGTGTGGAGAAAGATGGTGGATGGAGAGGGATGCAATAGGAGTCAAGTAATACGATGCGAAGAATCGTCCAGTCCCTTAGTGGAGGTAACACAGACAGGGGACCAAGGGAGACCTGTGAATGAAGGGGTTTTGCTGACTAGGCACACTGACCTTCAATATTCTGGGCAAGCCGAAAGAGTGTGAGACTTGGTTGCTGGAAGTCGACAAGATTCTGGAGGGCATGGAGTGCCCAAGAGAGAAAGGAGTTTGGCTAGCAACATTTTTGTTTCAAGGAGAAGTTGACCAATGGTGAAGAGCCACGTGCTGCCTCAACTTCCCAAACTTCAACTTGTTGATGATTTCTTGGGAAACGTTTTGGGAGGTGTTCTCTAAGAAATATTGTCTAGAGCATGAGAGGGATAAGCTAGATAGGAAGTTCCAAAACCTAAAGCAAGGTAGCATGACGATGGTAGAGTACGAGGCGACCTTCACCCAACTAGAGCAATTTTCACAGACACTTCATACAAAGCAGTGTCGAGCCAAGATATTCGTAGAAGGACTGAACCTAAGACTCAGGCTGAAGATTTTGGGCTACAAGTGCCGAATAGACCTAGCTACTTGATTCAAAGATGAGCATAAGCTATTCTTGGAAAGTCACCCCAAGGGGAAGGGGAAGATGTTCACTGCACGGCCTTCTACTTATGGGGTGCCAAGCTTTGGGACTTCTGGGAGCTCCAAGAAGAAAAGAAAGGAAAGCTCTAATTCCCCCGTTGAGGAAGGACATAGCTTTACTAGAAAGGGTAGCGCTGGATACAACCAAACTGATTCGAACAATGGTTCCAAGGGTGGAATAACTTGTTTCGCCTGTGGATGAATGGGGAATGTGGCATCACAGTGTAGTCATCAGCAACAAAATTTGGATGGCATGGTAAGCTACAATTGCGGAAAGACTGGGCATATTCAATAGAGTTGCCCTGATCCTCCTAAACCAACTGGGGACGCACCTCACCAACCCACCAAAGGTCAAGTGTTTACACTATCTGCTCCTAATATCGGTCCTTTAGGGGACACATTAGAAGGTAAAAAGCAGTAATGAGTCATGTATTATGGATCCTTTAGCCCCTATCTAGTAATGTATCCTGCGTTATTCCTAATAATAATTGTGGTTTGTGGTCATGATGTGTATTGTTATTAGATTCTTTTCTGGTGGCTAACCAAATGACCAAGATATTGTTTAACTTAGGGAGTTCATTCTCTTTTATCTCTAAGTCATTTGCAGCTGATATTGGAGAAAAGGCTAGCTAGGTTGGCCATTCACCTTGATGTGGTAACTCCAATGAGAGAGCACAGTCTAGAATGAAGATATCTACGATTAGTCAATGTTAGGTTGGGGGGAAAGGACTTCAAGACCAGTCTAATAATAATGGATATGTAGGAATATGATGTAATATTGGGCATGGACTGGTTAGTACAACACTCAGCAATAATTGACTCTGCCAAAAAGAGAGTATTGGAGAAATTTCCAAACCAAGGATGGTATATGGTACAAGGAGTAAGACCAAAAGAGTCGAAAAAGGTAATCTCAACAATAAAGGCCTACCGCTCTTTAACAAAGGGCAGTGTAGAATATTTGGCCAGTGTGATAGTGACTTCCTTGCTTGTTCTAAGTGTACAAGATATACTAATTGTTCAAGAGTACCCTGATGTTTTTCTAGAGGAGCTGCCTAGAATACCGCCATAAAGAGAGATAGAGTTCCTGATTGAATTGGTGCCAAGATCAAGCCCTATTTCAGAGACCCCTTACAGAATGGCACCTGCGGAATTACAAGAGCTCAGGAATCAGTTGTAAGAAATGCTGGACAAAGGGTTTATCAGGCCAAGTGTATCACCTTAGGAGCGGCTATGCTATTCGTTAAGAAAAAAGCTGATTCGCTTCGGCTATGCATCGACTATTAGATGTTGAATCTAATCACTCTGAAGAACAAGTACTCTTTGGCAAAGATAGATAATCTATTTGACCAGCTACAAGGAGTCTCAGTCTTTTCAAAGATCGACTTGAGATTAGACTATCACCAGCTCTAGATTCAGGAGTCAGATGTACAGAAGATAGCCTTTTAGATTTGATATGGCCATTACGAGTTCATAGTCGTGTCATTCAGGTTAATGAATGCACTGGCTGCTTTCATGGACCTGATGAATAGAGTACTTAGGTCCTACCTAGATTAGTTTGTGGTGATGTTCATTGATGTTGTGATGATGTACTCTCCTAGTGTAGAAACTCACCAGATGCATTTGAAAATTGTGCTAAAGACGCTAAGACAACATCAGCTCTATGCAAAGTTATCTAAATGTAAGTTTTGGCTAAAAGAAGTTGCATTCCTTGGCCATATTATCTTAGGAGTATTAAAGTAGATCCGACCAAAGTTGAAGTAGTGAACAATTAGGCTAGACCTAAGAATGTGTAAGAGATTAGAAGTTTTCCAAGTTTGGTAGGATATTATCAAAGGTTTATCCAAGACTTCTCCAAGATTACAACACCTTTGACCAAGCTGACTCAGAAGGAGATTCCATTTATATGGGATTGGCAATGCAAGGAAAGCTTTAACAAGTTGAAGGCCCATCTAGTCACATCTCCAATCTTGAATTTGCCTTCTAGGAGTGGTAGTTTCACTTTATTCAGTGAAGCTTGTAGGACTAGATTGGGATGTGTGTTAATGCAACATGGCAAGGTGATGGTGTATGTGTCACGCCCCAAATTTTCCACAATAATTTAAACAAACTAAATTACAGGAAAACTAAAGCTAAACAGAAAATATCTAACTACCAGGAACCTGTGTGTGCGGCAAGAAGACCCCGATTTATATGCACTACGCTATGCCAAACGCATGTCTACATCTGCAAGCCAAAACCACAACGAAAATGCATGAGCGACCAAAGTCACCCAGTACGCACCCCACGAAAACCGCTGAAAACAAAACTATAATCATTTTCCTTTTAAATTCCTTTCGCAAACCATTTTCTCAAAACCCCACAAATCAAGCCCACACCGGCCAAAACCACAATCCTGGGCTCTACTAGCCCAAAGCCACACGCAAAGCCCTCAATGGCCAAAACCACACATAGTGAGTCGGGAAGGCCGGCGCTAAGCAACCTAACTCTGGCCACACGCAGTCCACTGAGGAGCAACCCCAGCATTTTGCACTGGCATGGTGTGCCACCCTATGCAAGAGCCTACCACCGTCCTGCGATTCTCCCACTTGGAGAAACCTTAGAAGCCAACCGCTCCCTGGGAAGGTCGTCTTGTCTCTCAAGACGCTACCAGCTACGGGGCACGTGTCCCACCCGCACTGGCCACCACAAGGTATGCCTCCTCACGGCGTCCTCCACACACGGTGCTCAGGAGGGAGTGTCATACCTCCACACTTGACAACACCCGAGCCTCAGTGCTCATAGCGACAGTAGGAGTATCATACCTCCCCGTCATGCTACAAGACACCTCAACCCGTGGACCACAACCCTAGCCTCGAGACGACTGTCAAAGAGTCTCATACATCCAAGACCCGACGCCCCTCAGCCACAGGTATCTCGGCCCCCATCCTCAACAGGGGACATAGTGCCCGACCACCCGAGAATGTCGTCACATTCCCTGGTCCTGACGACACAGTCCCATGCTGCCTCAGCTAGCACACAGAAAACCAGGAAATCATTTTCCAAACCAGGCCAACCATTATCTTGAAATCCATTTTTCAAACCATTTTCATATCTTTTGAAAACTCTTCCAAAACCTCAGAAAAATAGCACATCAGGTGCCCTAAGGGACCACCACTGATGGCCCACAATCCCATCTCATAAGGACAAAACACGGCATCCAAAAAGCCATCGAAAACGCATTTGCAAACTCATTTGGGCCCAAAATCGGCATGCCGAAATCAAGTTTAGTATGCCGAAAACCCCTGGTTCAGCAGGCCGATCTCGATCGGTCAACCAAATCAGGTCAACACTCAAGCCAAATTTGGTATACCGTCTATAGACACCCCGATTTTGAGGTAATTCATTGATGAGGCCTCATTTGTTGCTTTGGATATGGCTGACCTCTGGACCAATCCCTAAGCCCGCAGCAAGCCCGTAGCTCAGTTAGAGAACCAGACCAATAAGGGAGAGCACCTTGCTAGCACACCAACCCAGCACACCTAGCTAGCACACCAACCTAGCACACATAGGTGACGCACTTCCCCAGCGCACCTCCCTAGCGCACAAGGCTGCGACTGCTGACCTTCCACCTTCCTTGGCTGTTACCTCCAGCAGCGAATGTGCCATGGAATATTCCAAGCTCTTCGTCTGCGAGGCCCTCCATATACCTGTAACTCACCCCTGAGAGCTCCCTATAAAAGGACCTCCATAGGCATCGTTTTTAGGGGTCAACAGAGCCACAATAGAGAGACAAAATCCGGAGAGATGAGAATTCTGAGCAGAATCCTTGCACCCAGCCATTTTCCACTCCAAAACCCAGCTTCTGCACGAGCTGTCCCATCAGTCCAGCAGCGTATTTTCATTCCCTGGAGCGTCCCCTTGCGTCCAAAAGCCTTCAAAAGCAACGAGGTTTCCTTATCAGTGATATAGCAAGAGAGAACACATCGAGAAGTAGGCTTTCTACCTCCTCTTCACTTTCTTCTAAATTTCTTGTCAGAATTTAGTAAAAGCATGCTTAAAATCCTATGAATGATCTGGTTTGCTCCATGTTTCCGATGTTTGCATGATAACATGCTCGCTTTCTTTACAAATAATCTCCATGTTAATTCATGTTTTCATTTCTAGCATGAGATCGGCATAAGCGTAAGTTTTATTGTTTCCATGCATATAACACCTTGCCATGCACCTATGTCTGCCATTTGCACGTAAAAGCATGCACACTTGATCATCATATTTACGTGTTTTGATCTTGCTGGTTCTTGAATTTCATTTTCATGCATAAACCCATCATCTGTTTCGATTTCAAATACTTTGTTTTCATGATGGTCATTGATCCTGCACTTGCATCATGCGTTTTCTAGTTTTATCATGGCATGAGCTTTTGTTAGCACATGCATCTCTATCGGGTGGGATCTGGATCAGGTTACAGTCAGATCCAGACTCCCTGGGATGCACCAATCAGGCGCACCCCACCCACGCACCGGTCTGACGCACTCTATAGGCGCGCCAGACTGGCCAGAGATCAGAGCATCTGCATTTTTATGTCTCTGTTTGCATGGTTTTATCGTAGGGTTTTTAAGCTTGTTTCTTTCTGATTGGATTTTCTGGTTAATCGAGATATCACCTGGGCGTTCTTCAGCTTTCCATCAAATGCTTTCCATTTTGTTTTCTCTGCTTTGTATTCAGTTCCAGGCTGAATCTGGTAGACTGGTTGCACATTACTCCTTTGTGAGATCTGGTGCATCAGTCCATGATCCAGTGGCCTAACTGGGTCTCGCACTTTTCATATAGCTTCAGTAGGTTGGAACCTGTGTGAGGCTATTGGCCCTTGAGCACAGGGTCCATTTGCATTTGCGTTTCATATGCTTTAGATGTATGTTTTCCTGAGTTTTACTGAATGTTTTCTGCAGCATTTTTCCAGAGTACATCTTTTGATGTTTTGCTTTGCATGGCTTTCTATTTTTCCTCTGCATATTTAGCTGGCCCACCTAGACGCACATAGGTGGTGCTCAAGACTAACGCACCAGTCTGGCGCACCAAACAGGCACAGTATCCTATTTTCAGTAGCACACAACATGTTTTTCAGATGCTTTTGCTTGCTCTCTCAACCCGATTTGCTTCTGGGTTTTTATCTGATTTTCTTCCTGGTTGCATTAGGAAGGCACATCCTTGTTTTTAGCAGTTTTCTCGCATCGTAGCCTGCACTTAGGCATATAGTAAGCAATGATGAGAAATCACTCAAATGATGCAATATTGATTATGTTTTTGCAATATCTTTGCATTACGCACCCGACTGGAATAAAGAGTGATACTCCTGAGCATTAAGACACACCCCCTACACATCATGCACCTACTAGCATAAGGCACTAAGCATAGCATGGCATGTCGCCCTTGAGCGTATAGCAAAAGGCTGAAAGTCGACATTCATTTGCAAAAGAGAAATCATTAGAAGACCAATTCGTCGGGCGTGCGAGGGTGCCTAACACCTTCCTCGCACGTAACAGGGATCCTTACCCCCATTTCTGGTTTTACGCAGCCCCCTTTTTATTTTTTTTGCATGATTCTTCATGTGTTCTATGGTTTTCCTCGTCTTCCATAATAGACTAGGTGGCGACTCCTGCATTCTGCATTTTTTTTCCCTTTTTGCCGTGGCTTTGTCGCTCCTTTGGCACACACACCACCTACCCGTGTGGGCCACCCCCGTCGGCATGGTTACAGGAACTGGCGACTCCGCTGGGGATCGAACCCAGAATCTCTGGTTTTTGTCTCGATTTCTCTTTTGCATTGCCTTTCTCCTTACATGCTTTATTTTCCCTTACCATGCATCTTTGCCATGCTTTGCTATTCTTCAAGTGGTGCCTTTTTTCATGCATTTTGTTTCGTTCTTTCGCACAATTGCCATGTCTTCACTACCTATTGCACATTGTCTCACATGCTTGCATACTTGCGTGTTTGTTTCCCTTCCTGCTATGCCATGCCTAGGAGAATAGAGACATGCTTGCTTCCCCCCTTTGGTTAATAAAGCATAACAACCAAAATCAAATCATAAGGCAAACTAGGGACAAATTGCAAAATCTCCCCCATGGCTTAATAAATTGGCAAGTAAAAAACTTAAAGCATACTTCGCATACATCATATAAGGCATGCATCCTCTCCTCTCCCAGGATTACCCATACAGTCTGCGAAGGGCATGTTCCGGTAGTTCATCCTAATGGCTTTGGCATGGGATGGAAAATCGGGCTTGTTCCCCCTTAACTGGGGCCGCGTCGGTGTTAGTAAAGCGGCACAGCCTACTGCTTTGGCAGAGGTCATGGCTCCGAAAGCACCACTCGTTCACTACCTATGCTTTGGTTGGGATTTAGAATGGGGACCTTACTATTTCTAACCTCGAGTAGGAGACCTATCTACCCTAGCTGTGAACCCGGAGTAGACAGCCTGGTAGGACACCCGTAGATGGTGAGAGAGTGCATACTAGCAACATGCATTCGCATGGCATACCATCATAATCATTGCTTTTTTTTAAATTTGTTTGTTTTGTGCATAGGATTTCTGCGGTTTCCTCGACTTAAGCCCGAGATCTTTTCCTTTCACTGACTTTTCCTTTGCGACCCTACTGTCAATTGCATCCTCGAGTTATTCGTCACTTCCAACGATAGCTCGTCCTAGGACTCATCCTGTTCATTCTAGCCGCAGCCCGATCCTCACTTGCTCGCGTTCCCCAATGGCCCAGCATGCCAGCAAGTCCCTTTCCCTTACCGTCCAGGAGGACGTTCCTGCCTCCGGACACTCCTCCTTTGTGTCTGTTCCTGTCATTTCAGCCACCTCCACTTTTGCCTTGGCTTCTGGAGGTCCTCCACCTCCTCACTTCCGTGTTCCTGTGGCACCACCGCCATCGGGATCACCAGCCTGGTCTTCTCCTACTGTCAGGGCCACAGCAGTCGAGCCTACCTTGCCCTAGGGCTATGCCTTTACTTGCCCTTTTCCTACTGCGGCTGTTTCTGTAGTAGCCACTCCCCAGTTTGGACAACTGGGATCCCAACCTTTTGCTCCTGCCTCCGTCTTGCCACTGTCCGTCGGGGCCACCAGCGATGATCCCACGACCGCGTAGCTGCAACAAATGACGGCCCTCACCCAGCAGCTGCAGGGATTAGCACTGGCGTTCTAGCCCATCTCAGCCTTATCCTTCCCTGCTCCCGAGTTGCCTGCGTAACCGGCCTTAGGACCACAGTATGCACCTGCAGCACTCCCACCACAGCCGTCGCCATCCCTTGTCTCTCCGGCAATAGGGATGTCGGCACCACCCTCTGTTGCACTAGCACAGCACCCACCACAACATGAATCCCTCCTATCTGGTGGCTTGCCCTTTAGGCCGGCGGGAGCACAATCCGCCGTGAGCTTTGTACCGAATTCCACCACGGTTCAACAGCTCTTGCTCCCACACTCTGCACCACTTGTTGCACCACGTCCTACCTTTCCTTCGCCCTTCTATCATACACAAGGGTCATCCTTCATCCCACACCACACTACACCTTTGCACGGGTACACTAGCCATCTTGTCGTAGCACCAGACGGTGGAATGGTGGATCCGGAGGAGCCCTTAGGAGAGACCCATATAGTGTACGCGGCACCTACCTCTACTGCACAGTTCACAGCTGCAGTAGCTCCAGATGCTCTCCTCGCTAGAGTAAATGACCTGGAGCGCACTCTCTGGCAAGTGCAGGGTGGGGACTGCCAGTCCTACCAGTTCCGGGACCTCTGCTATTTCCCAGAGGCGACTCTCCCTCCAAATTTCCACATCCCGGAGTTCGAAAAATATAATGGTAGGGGCTACCCCATTGCCCACCTTAAAGCCTACTGCGGAGACCTCGCTCAGCTCCAGGCTGAAGAAAGGTTGTTAATCCGCCTGTTCCAAAAGAGTCTCACGGGGCCCGCGTTGAAGTGGTTCACGTCCCTCAACATGGCCACCATTAGGACTTGGGATGACCTTGCGCAGGCATTCCTGGAACAGTATTCCTTCAACCTTGACTTAGTCCCCAAGCGAGAGGACCTAGTCTCCCTTAGGCAGAGACCCCAAGAATCATTCGGGGAGTATCTTGGTCGTTGGCGGTCCTTGGCTTCGCAGGTCAAAGATAGACCCTCGGACGAGGAGTCTATCGAGTTCGTGATCCGAGGAGCACAGCCAGCGGTCGGGGCTCTGCTTAGCATCCAGCCAGTCACCACTTTCACTACACTGCTCCGGGCGGGCGCCTATGTTGAGAGTTCGCTGCGCGGTGGCAGCTTTCCAGCACTCTCTGCATTTGCTAACCAGGCCACTACCTCACATAGTGGTCCTAGCAACAGCAACAGCAACCCCAGCACCAATCCACCTAGGAAGCGGGATTCCCCCAGGAACTTTGTCTCCTACATTAGATCCCCTGCTACTCCAGCAGATGTTCGCCCGCCCCCGTAGCACCAAGTAGTTTATGCACCCACGCCTACACCTAGAGCACAGCATGCATCACACATTACCCCCACTGCTACACCTGTATATCCTAACCCCCCGGCTAGGATGCGCCCACCGATGGCACATCCACAGCCGAAGCGACAACGCCATGACTGACGCCACTATACCCCTTTAGTGGAGCCGTTAAGCATGGTTTCCCCCAAAGTCGCATCCTTGCTGAGGTTGCTGGAGGTACGCCCTCCGCCTAATCCGCTGCCATCCTAGTACAACGCTAACGCGTTCTGCAATTTCCATCGTGTGGCTGGCCACACGACGGACAATTGCTTCACACTCAGGGACGCTGTCCAGGACCTGATTGACCAGAAGGTCATTGTGATTGACACCCAGGCAGCCACCCTAGCACATCCCCTAGTAGCACATCCAGCACAGCAGGCACAACCAGCACATCCTAGCATAGTTAGTCAGCCATTGCCGCAGCATCCGCCTCCGGGAGCGCCAGGTTCCTCAGGAGTTAATTTTGTTTCCTCTTCTTCTTCTGGGTCAGCTTCTTCCTCTGTCTATCTCACCACCTTAATTCATGATGTGTCTTCTCCTTTCCCCCGTCATTTGTATCGTTCCTTCCTCGATAACGTCGAGGAATCTATTTCTGTGATCCGCCCTGCTGCCGAGTCGGAGAGTCCTGAGGTGCAACCAATAGCTCACACCAAGCCTTCAGCTCCAGTTTACCTAACAGCCTGGCCCCAATCCAGACCAGCACAGCCAACACGCCCTCGGATCCACCAGTACCCTCATCAGTACTACCAGCATCTCCAGGCAGGTACCCCTGCTCACCCTAGTCCTTCAACCCCACTTGTACAGTTAGCAGCCCGCCCTCCGGTTGTCGTAACTCTGACCCGCGACATGCATCGTGTCCCTTTCAACTACGCCACAGGAATGTGTGCGGAGGTGACACGATTGGGTAGAGTATACAAACCCGCAGCCACCAGGCCTAACCCCTTTACTCAGGTCCCTAACCAGCAGGCCCAGCCATCTAGGCCACCAGCACCTGTAGCAGTAGCTCCTGCCCAGTCTTAGGCACATTATCCGCACCCGCCTAGGCCTAGAGTAGAATCATCCAACCCCACCTCTAGCAGCCAGCCTTCAGCTGACATCACCACCCTGACATCACCACCCAGCTGAAGAAGGTTTGAGCCGACATTTCCATTTGGGATCTTATCCATACGTCGGCCGAACATAGGGAAGCCTTTCTCAGGGTTTTTCAGGCAGCCCGTGTATCTCATACCATAAAGCCTGCAACCCTAGAAAACATGGTAGGAATGATCGCTGCACCTCAGGTCATCTCCTTCTCCAGCCAGGAGCTGCCTCCTTCTGGCACCAACCATAACTCCCCCCTGTTCGTCACCGCGCAATATCAGAGTTTTCGCATCCCCCTCACGCTGGTGGACAATGGGGCAGGCCTTAATGTCTACCCCTTGCGCACGGCAAATGCACTCGGATTCAAGTCCGAGGATGTTATACCAGCTGTGAAAGGGATGATAGCCTTTGATAATATGCACCACGATGCACTCGGGATCCTTATTATCCCCCTAACCATTGGCCCTGCCCGCTTCGACGTGGAATTCTACGTCGTTGACATTGAACCTTTTTTTAACCTCCTACTTGGACGCCCTTGGCTTCACAAGCATCAAATTATTCCTTCAACCCTCCATCGCATGATTAAATTCTGTTGGGATGACAATGTCGTTGTTGTCCTGGCGGAAGACATGGAGAAGGTTGAATCTGTCTCA
>JAMKQA010013623.1:0-29836 GCA_024699735.1 Posidonia australis
GATAGGCTTGAAATGATGTGATGGGCCCAAATGGGTTCAACCAAGGTTTAATGGGCCTAAATGGGCCTTCATGGGCCCAATTGGGTCCCCATGAACTAAAAGGCCTAGGTTAGGGTTTGAACTCAGCCAACAGACCCCTCCTGCAAGATTGGTAAAATTGGGGTGTCTACACAAGGCAGGCGTAACTTAGGCCATCAAACCACTATTGGAACTGAGACTATCCATGTGAATGTTGAATCTAATGGTGACATTAGGACTGTATCTCTATTGGAGCTGACATCTGTGACGGCTGTCTGCCACTTGATCTAGGGTATTTGCACGTGCTGGGTTAGATCGGTGTATGGCAAACTAGCAAACTTTAGGTCAAACCCCCCGCAATGGGATAGGCACAAGAGTGGCATATACATGTCCTACCAGACAGAAGTAGGGAGAGTATAAGCTAGGGAAAAAAAGAGGCCCGATGGATTCCCCGAGAAAAAGTGGGAGAGGGGAGAAAACCCTTGAGGTTCCAGTATCCTCAGTGCTTGCAGACTCAGACACAATAAAGTCGGCTATTCTAGGGTGTGCATATGTGTGCAGGTGTGTGTGCAGGCGTGTGTGTGGGCTGCCTCCTGTGTGTTGGCGACAATGTTTCCATTGTCCATCAAACCCAGGACAGCATTCCGAAGAGTAAAACACTTGTTTGTCGAATGTCCACGAATGCGATGGTATTGGCAAAACAAGTTAAGCTTATACCACCTAGGAAGCAAAACAAGTTAACCTTATACCACCTAGGAAGCGGGTCCGGTGGTGGGTGAATCTCTGATAGCCGTAGAAATGGCGCAACTTTAGGAAAGATGTCGCTCAACGAATCCCTAAGTGGGGTGAAGTCTCTTTCCTTATGGCAAGGGTGCCTCTGCCATTGTTGCTACCCTTGCTGAACTGCCACGACACAACATGTCGATTCAACGATGGTGTGTGGATGTGTAATGCATACCGAACTAGATGCTAGTGAGGATAAGGAAATGGATGCGGGTGCTGTGCCTCGCGTGTCAACAACAATGGTTCCACTGTCGATCAAAGTCTGTATGACATCCCGTAGAGTGTAGCATTTATCAGTCGAATGCCTCGGGGCTCGATGATAATCGTAGTATACGTTCGCGTCGTACCACTGAGGAAGTGGAGTTCGTGGGGGACGTGGATCTAGGAGTCTCAGAAGTGACACAACCTGAGGAAAAACAACGCTCAGTGGCTCACCCAGTGGAGTGTAGTCACTTTCAACATGACGACCTCGTTTCTCCTTAGGTTGCTGTCCTTGTTGCGCCAATGCGACAAGATGCACTGGCTTGTCAGTGGGAGGTGTGCGCCTAGTGTGCAATGATGACCTATGTGCTGGAACCTGATCCTGATGTTGAGGTGGGTTCTGAGTATGCTATGTTGTGTGTGGTGTTGAGTGCAAGAGTAACAACTACGGCACTGGTACAACTCCGGGTGACAGACTTGAGAAATGTTGTACTCTCGCACAACTAATGGGTTGATTCCTAGGTGACTGTGATGCATACTGTGACCAATGCAATTTTGGTGCAGGAGGTAGAGATAACACCCCCATCACCGAAGCAGTGTGATGCTGGGGCGATGGTATGGGCAATAAAGTAGTGGGGTGAGCCTGTAATGCTATAGTGGTCTTCACTGGAACCTCAGAGGACGAAAGAGGAGTACTCTCAACATGATCAAGAGAAAGGGCCATGCGCTCGAGCCCTCGAGCCAAAGCTCTCAAGTACTAAGCCTATGTGGCCAAAGACCCATCAAAAGATAGGTCAGAAGGCAAGAACGGAACAGGAATGGCCTCCAAAACAGATGAAACCATAGCTAGTTGATCTCCAAAAACAGGAGGGCCCGAGAGATAGGGTGCAGCTGGCAGAACTTCTGGGACCCGCGTGGTAGTCACCGCAGTTGAATCAGTGACGGGCCCTAGACCGGCTTGTGTCTGCCACTGTCCTGAAAAAGGAGATGAGAATCCTCCATGATTCCTAAATTGGGACGCATAGAGGGAAGAAGAAGTAGTCAAAGTGAGAGAAGGAGGATCTAAGTGTGGGACCCCCTTCAAAACAATAACTATAGGCTTCCGGGTTTGCGGGGCCATGGCTATCCACAAGCGAAATAAAGGAGCTACAGAAAAAGACAAACGTACGAGCTCTAAGATGAAATACAGTCAAAAAGTAACTAATAGCTCGAAAAAGGCAAGAGAAAACAACCACGGGAGGCCGCCCATGACGGAGACAACTGAGCTTCTAGCCGAGGACCTTGCAACAAGTTACCTGAGAAAACAGGCAAGAGAAACAAGTATCAGAACCTAGACAACGACACAAAGACAAATGCGAGTTATTAAAGCGGCATGCCATGACACACAATGCAGATGAATGTCCTAAAGTGCACTCTCTCACCATGCATGTCCCATATGGGGTTGACCACATAGGACGCACTCATGGGTTTGGGTTTCGACTCTGGTCAGAAAAGTAGGTTCCCGTTCTAAATCCTGGTCAAAGCGTAGGTAGTGAACGAGTGGTGCGTTGGTGGCCTCGTCTCCTACAGTAGCATGGAGTTGTATCCTCTACTAGCACCGACACCACCCCATACAAGGGGGGAGAAACTAGCAACACACCCTACGCCAAAGCTATAGAATGGGCTGCTAGGATTGTCCTTCGCGAACAGTGTGTAGACCCAAAGGAGAAGATCCATGCCCTATATGATCCATCATGCGATATGCTTTTGTGTCTTTTACTTGCGTTTTATTAAACCATAGGGATTTGTGAGCATTTGTCTCTAGTTATGCCTTATTATTTGTTTATCTGAGTTTGTGTGTTTTATTTTAATCAGATAGGAAGGCAAACATGTCTCTACTCTCCTAATCATGGCAAATTCAAAAAGGAAGAAACACTCAATCATGGCCTCCAAAAAATCAAACAACTTGCAAAAGGCATGAACATGGCTTGTGCTGGTGTAGTGCTCACAAGTAGGTGAAAGAAAGAAAGTATCAACATAAAAAACATGAATTAAATCATGTGCATGTGCAGTGGCATAGCAATAGTGTGAGAAAGGCACAAAAAGGCATGTTTAGTCAAATATGTACAAGCAAACAGAACAAGGAAACAAGCATCAAGTAAACAGACCAAAGACAAGTAAGGAAACTAGAATGAAAGCTAGAATCTGGCCCCTTCTACATGATGGATGGATAAAAGACCTCCCTTTTCCATCCGTCTAGATTGCCACTTGGAGTCTAGATTCTCCGATCCGCGGTTCGGTCCGTCAAGACGAATCTCGGTGCCACCTACCTCGCCTTTGAATTCCGATCCTGATGGACGGATTCAAGGCCTCCCTTTTCCATTTGTCTAGACTGCCTCCTGGAGTCTAGATGCTCCCATCCGCGGTTCGGTCCGTCAGGACGAATCTTGGTGCCACCTGCCTCACCTTTGAATTCCGATCCTGATGGATGGATTCAAGGCCTCCATTTTCCATTTTTCTAGACTTCCCCCTGGAGTCTAGATGCTCCCATCCGCGGTTCAGTTCGTCAGGACAAATCTCAGTGCCACCTCCCTCACCTTTGAAATTCGATCCTGATGGATGGATTCAAGGCCTCCCTTTTCCATTTCTCTAGACTGCCACCTAGAGTCTAGATGCTCCCATCCGCGGTTTGGTCCGTCAGGACGAATCTCAGTGCCACCTCCCTCGCCTTTGAATTCTGATCCTGATGGATGGATTCAAGGCCTCCCTTCTTCATTTGTCTAGACAACCGCCGGGCGGAGTCTAGATGCTCCCATCTACGGTTCGGTCCGTCAGGATGAATCTCGGTGCCACCTCTCTCGCCTTTGAATTCCAATCCTGATGGACGGATTCTAGGCCTCCCTTTTCCATCTTTCTAGACTGCCGCCTGGAGTCTAGATGCTCCCATCCACGGTTCAGTCCATCAAGATGAATTTCGGTGCCACCTCCCTCGTCTTTGAATTCCGATCCTGATGGACGGATTCAAGGCCTCCCTTTTCCATTTGTCTAGACTGCCACCCGGAGTCTAGATGCTCCCTTTCGCAGTTCGGTCTGTCAGGACGAATCTCGGTGCCACCTCCCACGCCTTTGAATTCCGATCCTATTGGACGGATTCATGGCCTCCCTTTTCCATTTGTCTATACTACCGCCTGGAGTCTAGATGCTCCCATCCGCAGTTCGGTCCGTTAGGACGAGTTTCAATGCCACCTCCCACGCCTTTGAATTCCAACCTAATGGATGGATTCAAGGCCTACCGTTTCCATTTGTCTAGACTACCGCCCGGAGTTTAGATGCTCCCATCCACGGATCGGTCCGTCAAGACGAATCTCGGTGCCACCTCGCTCGCCTTTGAATCCCGATCCTAATGGACAGATTCAAGGCCTCACTTTCCCATCTTTCTAGACCACCGCATGGAGACTATATGCTCCCATCTGCGGTTCGTTCGTCCAGATGAACCTCAGTGCCCGTTCTTTTTTGTTTTGAGTTCCACTTCGTATGGACAAAATCAAAGCAAACTGTATTCATCCTTCCTTTGGGCTGGTATCCCGAACTACCCGTGCAGTCCTTGGGATGCCTGATGGATTCCCCACTCTCCTTGTTCCATCCCTCCTTTGGGCTAGTAGCCCGAACTACACAGATGACTTCCATTACCAGTCAGTTTTTGGTCGGCAAGCACCATGAGTCTTGTCCAGCGCTTTTTGACAAGTGTGATAACCGATCATGCCTTCTAGGAGCTGGTTGGCCGTCAACTTGTCAGCCTGTCATTAGTTTAGGTTTCTCTGAAGATTGGCTTCGGCATGGCGACAAGACCTCTGGTGCATCCACCGACTGGTAGCTGGTTGCCATTAACTGATTCTTTCTTGTAGCCTTGGATAGGGCATCTTCGTCAACTCCGAGCGATGATCCTCCTTCTGCTAATCCCTCTTCCTTGCAAAAGCGGTGGGGTGTCTCTGTCAACCTTGAGCGTCAGTCTCTGTCCCATTCGTCTTCCGACCTCGCTCAGGGAGGGGCATCTGTAGACACCCCATTATGCTTGCAAATTGGCTAAACCCAATAGCCACTCCTCACTCCAACAACCACCAATATGGGTGCACCTTTCTAGCACACCATACAAAATCCGAACTGTACTCTGAAAAACCTAAATACAAAAAAAAACCCTAAAATACCAATAAACACTAAAACCGAGATTAAACCCTAATCCAAACATTAAATCCTAGGTTAGGACCTAAATTAAATTCAAAACCAAAATCCAAACCCTAAACCTAGGTCAAATCCTAAGTCAAGCCCCAACCCCTAAAGTCAAACCTCAATAACCTAACTAACTCCCACTACATCCTAACTAATCTCCAGCAAACATAACTACTTCCCACCTCCCTCCAACAAACATAACTACATCCCACCTCTCTCCAACAAACATAACTACTTCCCACCTCTCTCCGACAAACAGAACTACTTCCCACCTCTCTCCAACAAACACAATTACTTCCCACCTCTCTCCGACAAACACAATTACTTCCCACTTCTCTCCAACAAACACAACTACTTCCCACCTCTCTCCAACAAACACAACTACTTCCCACCTCTCTCCAACAAACACAACTACTTCCCACCTCTCTCCAACAAACATAACTACTTCCCACCTCTCTCCAACAAACATAACTACTTCCCACCTCTCTCCAACAAACATAACTATTTCCCACTTCCCTCCAACAAACATAACCACCTTCCACTCTAGCCATAACAACTAGCCAAGCCTATAAATAGCCTTCGTTTGCAAGTAGAAAGGGACTTTTGGGACTTTTGGCATTTTTTGCAAAAATTGAGAAAGGTGAGCTCCCCATGCCTTCTTACTCCCAACCAGAGCTATCAGAGAGTTCCTGGAAGAGAGAGGAAGCTCGTGGTGGTGAGAAACCAAAGTTCTCGGCCATCTCCGGCGAGCTCCAGTGAGCTTCGATCATCCATTTCACTACCATACCAGGTACACACTCTCCTGACTTCAATTCATGTTAAAAATGTTTTCCTAGGCCTCCCTCTGTCTTCCTTGATCGATTCCCAATAGGGCTAGAGGCCTCCTCTGGTGGGAAATAACCCCCAGGCCTTGTTGGAGTCATTTTCCAGTGGCTTAGGTGGGGTGCTAGTCCAGGGCTCGACCTTGGACCTAGAGCATTCGGATTAGCCACTTTCGGCGAGCTACGAAAGCAAAGCACATTGCCAGACCAGGTACGCCCTCCACCAACTTCATTTAATTTCAATTTTAGATTCCTAGGTCTCCCTCTGCCTTCTTCGGTTGATTCCTAAAGAGCTAGAGGTCTCCTCTGGTTGGAATCCTGTTTCCAGGCCTCGCTGGAGTCATTCTCCGATTGCCGATGTGGTGGCGCGAATCCACTGGTTGATTCGTGTCCCAAACCTTTAGGTCTTCCTCCTACTTCTCCGACCCCTAGTGCACTGTTTTGCTGCTTCCTTGAGTCTCCACTGGATGATCGTCGGAGTCATAACGTCTCACCGTTGCTGGGGAAGAAGACTGTGCATAGAGATTGATCGCGTGCCTCCAGCCTCGTCATGCTTCTCCGATCATCCAGAAACGCTCACAACAGTCCTCCTATGCTTTGGAGCAGCCTAGACCTCTTCTCGAGCCCTGGATCACTCCCACAACCACACTCACCAGAGAAGACGACGACGGCAACAAGTGGAATCCTCATTTGTGCGATCTTCTTTTATTTTGGCCCCTGATAGAAAGGAAATGTTCCTCAACACTCCTCTGAGCTTCCTGGAGCCCTGGATCACAGCATCGAAGCCTCTGGAACCACCTTCTTCTCCGACGCTGTCGCTAGAGTCATGTCGACGGTGACGGGGGTGGACAGCCACCTCTAGCCGTTGAATCCCTGATCCAAACCGTTAGATCTCTTTCTCTCCTCCTCTTCTTGCTTCCCGTGGGGACTGATCCTAGATCAGGCCATGAGATGGCCCTTAGAAGCCTCTCCGGTAGTTGTCGACGGCGGGGGTCCGTCGGCGGCGGCTGCCATTTCTTTTTTCCCTTTTAAAGAATAAAAATAAGTTTTCTCTGAATTAATCTCTGAAACTTTTCTTTTGTTACATTTAGGACCTTCTATTCTTACAAGTAGGTCCTTGCTCTTACAGTTAGGTCCCTGCACATTTTTTCTTTAAATTGTTTGAATAAAGTTTTTACTAAAAATATTGCAATGTGTCCCCTGAGTTTCCCTAATAATGTTTTCCATGCTTAAAAATTAAACAAAAACCCCTAAGTTTCACGAAAATCATTTTGAATGCATATTTCTCTATTAAAATTACAAGGTAAACCCTGAAAATTCAGATATCTACACAAATGTGGTTTAAATTACATTTTAACCCCAGAACTTTACTGATTTCACACTAAATGCAGGTTTTCTCATGTAAAATTATTGAATTGTCCCTACAACTTCCTATTTTCAATCATGGATTCGT
This sequence comes from Posidonia australis, assembly GCA_024699735.1. NCBI lineage: Eukaryota > Viridiplantae > Streptophyta > Magnoliopsida > Alismatales > Posidoniaceae > Posidonia > Posidonia australis. The sequence continues at coordinate 7,483 of JAMKQA010013623.1, forward strand.
TTCTTGCATATTTTACCCTGAATTTTCACAGAGTTGCAATAAATGCATGTTTTAATGATAGAATTGCATTTTGACCAGGAATCTTCAATTTGACCAAAAATGCACAATTTTGCACATTTGACCCTAGATTTCTTCAAAACTACATGAAATGTGTTTTTCTATGTATTTTTGATGATTTAGCTTTAGAATTTCAGTTTTATTTCAGAATTTGGGTTTTTTGCACAAAGGCCCTTGGGATTTGCATTGTTATACTCACACATGCGTTTTGCACATTTTGTTGCACTTTTCCATGCATGTTTTCTCGTGTCTTCTTCCTTTCTTCGTACACGTATCTCTAACTCATTTCAAATTTGGTTTTCTCGTCGTTTCCCGGATTCCTTCTGATTTTCACGTTCTTGACTTGATTTAGCTTTCCATTGCCTGAGGGCGTACATTAAATGGCTTAACAATGCCGACATTGTCGCAAACGAGAATTATTTTCCCAATTTGATTTTCTCGGATTTCTTCGAGTTTTTGCTGATTTGCTAGACGCTTTCCGAGAATTTCTCGATTTTCATGATTTTCCTCATCGCCCACGGGCGTATAGTAAAGCGGCATTCTTAATGCCTACATTTGTCCCTCGGATTAACTTTTTCCCTTTATTTCGTTTCTTCTCTTTAATTATGCATGTTTTCTAGTCATCTTTAGCATGAGCATTCAGACTAGACAAGTACACATCCAATAGGCCATTTAGCAAGTAGGACACCTAGAAAGACTGAGTTCCTCGGGTGCATGGAGGTGCTTAACCCCTTCCCCATGCTTAACTAGAATCCTTACCCTTTCTTTGTCCCACATTGATTTGTGCATTCCATCCATTAGGCACGGAGCATACATGTTTTCATCACCTTGTTTGCTTTTTGGTTTTCTTTTGTGTTTGGTTTTTCTCGTCTTTCCATTAAAAGACTAGGTGGAGACTCCTTTCCTTATCCTTTCTTATCTTTCCTTGGTGTTTCTGAGTCTAGTCTTCTTCTACGGATTCACCATCTTCACCGTGACCATATCGGAACTCCTCGTGTGCATACACGCACCTGGTAAAGGAGAGCCATGTAGGGTTCCACCGGCATGGTCACACTATCAATGCTTAGGCAATGGCTCCGAACCACTAAAAGAGATCCAAGTTGTTGCCGAAGCTCAGGCAATGGCTCGGAAAAGCCGAAAGTGAACAGTCATTCCCGGTGCTCAAGCAACGGCACAGGACCCTCGAGAGTGAATAAAGTCGCCATCGTGCTCAGCTAATGACTCGAAACCACCGAGAGAGAACCGAGTCACTCGGTGCTCAAGCAATGGCTCAAAACCATCGAGAGTGAACCAACTCGCTGTTGGTGCTCAGGCAACAACACGGAACCGCCGATAGTGAACCGAGTCGCTGTCATCGCTCAGGCAATGGCTCGAAAGCACTGAGAGAGAACCAAGTTGCTGCGGTCCCTAGGCAATGGCTCGGCACCTCCTAAAGTGAAGCAAGTCACTACTGGTGCTCAGGCAATCTCTCAGAACTGCCGAGAGTAAATCGAGTCGCTGTCAGTGCTTAGGCAACAACTCGAAGCCACTGAGAGTGAATCAAGTCGCTGTCGATGGTCAAGCAATGGCTAGGAACCACCAAGAGTAAACTAAGTCGCTGTCGGTGCTCTAGCAACCGCTTGAAATAGCCGAGAGTGAAATGAGTCACTGCCGGTGCTCAGGTAACAGCTCAGAACAACCACTGTAGTTGCTCAGGGAACGGCTCAAAACCGCCGAGAGTGAACCAAGTCGCTGTCGGTGCTCAGCCAATAGCTCGAAACCATCGAGAGTGAACCGAGACACTGCTGGTTCTCAGGAAACAGCTCAAAACCATCGAGAGTGAACCAAGTCACTGCCAGTGCTCAAGCAATGGCTCGGAACTGCCGAGGGTGAACCGAGTCGCTGCCAGTGCTCAGGCAACGGCTCAGAACTGCCGAGAGTGAACCGAGTCACTACTGGTGCTTAGGCAACAACTTGAAATCGTCGAGAGTTAATCGAGTCACTGTCGGTGCTTAGGCAATGGCTAGGAACCTCCGAGAGTGAACTAAGTTGCAGTCAATGCTCAGGCAACGCCTTGGAACCACTGAGAGTGAACCGAGTCACTATAGTTGCTCAGGCAACGTCTCGAAACTGTTGAGAGTGAACCGAGTCACTGCTGGTGCTTAGGCAATTGCTCGGAACCATCGAGAATGAATCGAGTCACTGCCAGTGCTCAAGCAACGGCTCGGAACCTTTGAGTGTGAACCGAGTCGCTATCGATGCTCGGACAACGGCTCGGAACCTCCGAGAGTGAATCGAGTCGCTGCTGGTGCTCAGGTAATGACATGGAACCGTCGCTGCAGGTGCTCAGGCAACAACACAAGATTGCCAAGAGTGAACCGAGTCACTACCAGTGTACAAGCAATGGCTCAAAAACATCGAGATTGAACCGAGTCACTACTAGTGCTCAGGCAACAGCTCGGAACCATCGAGAGTGAACCGAGTCATTGTCGATGCTCAAGCAATGGCTCAGAACTGCTGAGAGTGAACCGAGTCGCTGCAGGTGCATAAACAATGGCTTAAAACCCCCAAGAGTGAACCGAGTCACTGTCGATGCTTAGGCAATGGCTCAAAACCATCAAGAGTGAATTGAGTAGCTACCAGTTCTCAGGCAACGGCTAGGAACCACCTAAAGTAAACCGAGTCGCTTTCGATGCTCCAACAATGGCTCAAAACTACTGACAGTGAATCGAGTCACTACTGGTGCTCAGGCAACGGCTCGGAATAGCCGCTATAGGTGCTCAGGCTACAACTCAGAACCGCCAAGGCCGAATCAAGATGCTACCGGAGCTCAAGCAACGGCTCGAAACAGTTGAGATTGAACCGAGTCATTGTCGATGCTCGGGCAACGACTCGAAACCGCCGAGAGAGAACTGAGTTGAGCGGTCCACAGGCAATGGCTCGGCACCACCGAGAGTGAACCAAGTCGCTACTGGTGCTCAGGCAATGTCTCAGAACTACTGAGAGTAAATCAAGTCGCTGTTGGTGCTTAGGCAATAACTCGAAGCCACCGAGAGTGAATCAAGTCGATGTTGGTGGTTAGGCAACAGCTACAAACCACAAAGAGTGAACTAAGTCGCTGTTAGTACTCTGGCAACCACTTGGAACAATCGAGTGTGAACCGAGTCACTGTCGATGCTCAGGTAATGGCTCAAAACAACCGCTGTAGGTGCTCAGGGAACGGCTCAAAACCGTCGAGAGTGAACCAAGTCAGTGTCGGTGCTCGAGCAATAACTCGGGACCGCCGAGAGTGAACCAAGTCGCTGCTGGTGCTTAAAAATTGGCTCAAAACCGTCGAGAGTGAACTGAGGTGCTGCAAGTGCTCAAGCAATGGCTCAGAACTGCCGAGAGTGAACCGAGTTGCTGCCAGTGCTTAGGCAAAGACTTGAAACCACCAAGAGTTAATCGAGTTGCTGTCGGTGCTTAGGAAACAGCTGGGAACCTCTAAGAGTGAACCGAGTTGCAGTTAGTGCTCAGGCAACGGCTTGGAACCACCAAGATTGAACTGAGTCACTACAGGTGCTTAGGCAACGTCTCGGAACCACCGAGAGTGAACCAAGTCACTGCTGGTGCTTAGGCAATTGCTCGGAACCTTCAAGAATGAATCGAGTCGCTGCCAGTGCTCAAGCAATAGCTCAGAACCGCTGAGAGTGAACTGAGTCGCTGCTGGTGCTCTGGTAACGACATGGAACCTGCGCTGCAGGTGCTCAGGCAATGACACAAGATCGTCGAGAGTGAACCGAGTCACTGCCAGTGTTCAAGCAACGGCTCGAAAACACCGAGATTGAACTAAGTCACTACTGGTGCTCAAGCAATAGCTCAAAAACTTCGAGAGTGAACCGAGTCGTTGCCGATGCTCATGCAATGGCTCAGAACCGCCAAGTGTGAACTGAGTCACAACTAGTGCTCAAGCAAGGGCTCAAAACCCCCATGAGTGAATCGAGTCGCTGTCGATGCTTAGGCAACGGCTCGAAACCGCCGAGAGTAAATCGAGTCACTGCTGGTGCTTGGGCAACGGCTAGGAACCCCCTGAGAGTAACCCATGTAGCTGTCGGTGCTCCGACAACGGCTCAGAACTGTTGAGAGTGAACCGAGTCACTACAGGTGCTCAGGCAAAGGCTCAGAACCACCGTTGTAGGAGCTCAGGCTACGGCTCAAAACCACCGAGACCGAATCGAGATGTAGCCGGAGCTCAAGCAACGGCTCGAAACCATTGAGAGTGAACTGAGTTGCTGCTGGTGCTCAAGCAACGGCTCAGAACGGTCGAGAGTGAACCAAGTCACCGTCGGTGCTCGGTTAACAACTCGAAACCGCCGAGAGTGAAGCAAGTTGCTGTTGGGGCTCAAGCAACGGCTCAAAACACCTATGTAGGAGCTCAAGCTATAGCTCAAAACAGCCAAAAGTGAACCGAGTCGCTGCCAGCGCTTAGGCAATAAAGAGTAAACCGAGTCACTGTCGGTGCTCATGCAACTGCTTGGAACCACTGAGAGTGAACCGAGTCACCGCTGGTGCTCAGGCAATTGCTCAGAACCACAATGAGTAAAACGAGTCACTGTTGATGCTCAGGCAACTGCTCAGAACCACTGAGAGTGAACCGAGTCACCGTTGGTGCTCAAGCAATGACTCAAAACCGTCGAGAGTGAACCGAGTCACGTGTAGTGCTTAAGCGATGGCTCGAAACCGCTGAGAGTGAACCGAGTCATTGCTGGTTCTCAGGCAATGGCTCAAAGACGTCGAGAGTGATCCGAGTCACTGCTAGTGCTTAGGCAACGGCTCGAAACGGCCGAGAATGAACCGTGTCGCTACCGGTGCTCAAGCAAGGGCTCGGAACCGGTGAGAGTGAACCGAGATGCTGCTGGTGCTCTGGCAACAAATCGAAACTGCCAAGAGTGAACCGTGTCACTGTCGGTGCTCAGGCAATGGCTCAAAACTGCCGAGAGTGAGCCAAATCACTACTGGTGCTCAAGCAACGGCTTGGAATGGTCAAGAATCAACTGAGTCACAACCGATGCTCAAGCAACGGCTCAGAACCATAGAGTGTGAACCGAGACGTAGTTGGTGCTCAGGCAACAGCTCGGAACCATTAAGAGTGAACCAAGTCGTTGCCGGTGCTCATGCAAAGGCTCAGAACCGCCGAGAGTGAACCAAGTCACTGTCGATGCTTAGGCAACGGTTCGAAACCGCTGAGAGTGAATCGAGTCGCTGCCGGTGCTCACACAATGGCTAGGAACCATTGAGAGTAAACCGGATCGCTGTTGGTGCTCCGACAACGGCTCAGAACTACCGAGAGTGAATCGAGTCACTGCCAGTGCTTAGGCAACGGCTAAGAACCGCCGCTGTAGGAGCTCAAGCTACGGCTCAGAATAGCCGAGATCGAACCGAGATGCAGTCGGTGCTCAGGCAACGGCTCGAAACCACTGAGAGTGAACCGAGTCACTGTTGGTGCTCAAGCAACGATTCAGAATGGCCGAGAGTGAACCAAGTCACCGTCGGTGCTCGAGCAACAGCTCGAAACCACCGAGAGTGAACCGAGTCGTTGCTGGTGCAGAATGCCGTTGTAGGAGTTTAGGCTATAGCTCAGAACCGTCGATAGTGAACCGAGTCGTTGCCGGCGCTTAGGCAATGGCTCGAAAGCACCGAGTGAGAACCGAGTCGTTGCGGTGCTAAGGCAATGGCTTGGCACTACCAAGAGTGAACCAAGTCGCTGCCGGTGCTTTGGCTATGGCTAGGAACCACTGAGTGTGAACCGAGTTGCTGCATGTGTTCAGGGAACGACTCAGAACCGTTGAGAATGAACAAAGTCATTGTCGGTGCTCAGGCAATGGCTCAAAACTACCGAGAGTGAACCGAGTCACTGCTGATGCTCTAGCAACGGCTCAGAATCGCCACTGTAGGAGCTCATGCAATGGCTCAAAACCGCCAAGACCGAACCGAGATGCAACCGGTGCTTAGGAAATGGCTCGAAACCGCTGAGAGTGAATCGAGTCGCTGTTGGTGCTCAAGCAACGGCTCAGAAAGGCCGAGAGTGAACCAAGCCACTGTAGGTGCTCTAGCAATGGCTCGAAACCGCCGAGAGTGAACCGAGTCGCTGTTGGTGCTCAAGCAACGGCTTAGAACGTTGCTTTAGGATCTCAGGCTACAACTTAGAACCATCGATAGTGAACCAAGTCGCTGCCAGTGCTCAAGCAATGGCTCGAAAGCACCAAGTGAGAACCGAGTCGCTGCGGTGCTAAGACAATGGCTCGGCACCACCAAGAGTGAACCAAGTCGCTGCCAGTGCTTTGGCAATGGCTCGAAATCGCCGAGAGTGAACCGAGTCACTACACGTTTTCAGGGAACAACTCAAAACCGTCGAGAATGAACCGAGTCGCTGTCAGTGCTCACGCAACGGCTCGGTACCGCCGAGAATGAACCGAGTCGTTGCCGGTGCTCAAGCAACGGCTCGGAACCGCCAAGTGTGAACTAACTCACTACAGGTGCTCAAGCAATAGCTCGGAACCTTCGAGAGTGAACCAAGTCACTGTTGATGCTCATGTAAATGCTCAAAATCACTGAGAGTGAACCGTGTCGCTATTGGTGCTCAGGCAACGGTTCAGAACCGTCGAGTTGCTGCCGGAGCTACGGGCAATAGCTCGAAATCGTCGAGAGTGAATTGTGTCGCTACCGATCCTTAGGAAATCACAAGGAACCACAGAGAGTAAACCGAGTCATGGTCAGTGCTCAGGCAACTGCTCGAAACCACTTAGAGTGAACCGAGTCACCACTGGTGCTCAACAACGGCTCAAAATCACCGAAAGTGAACCGAGTCACGTCTGGTGCTCAAGCGTTGGCTTGAAACCACTGAGAGTGAACCGAGTCACTGCTGGTGCTCAGGCATTGGCTGGAAGCCACCGAGAGTGATCTGAGTCACTGCTGGTGCTCAGGAAAAGGCTCGGAATAGCCAAGAATGAACCGTGTCGCTGCTGGTGCTCAAGCAATGGCTCGAAACCGCTGAGAGTGAACCGAGACGCTGCTGGTGCTCAGGCAACAACTCGAAACTGCCGAGAGTGAACCGTGTCACTGTCGGTGCTCAGGCAACGACTCAAAACTGCCGAGAGTGAAGTGAGTCACTGTTAGTGCCCAGGCAATGGCTCGAAATGGTCAAGAATGAACTGAGTCGCAGCTAGTGCTCAAGCGACGGCTCGAAACCACCGAGAGTGAACCGAGATGCTGCTGGGCTCTAGCAACTGCTTGATACCTTCGAGAGTGAACCGAATCACTGCTGGTGCATAGGCAATGGCTTAGAGCAACCGAGAGTGATCCGAGGCACTGCTGGTGCTCAGGCAACGGCTCCGAACGGCCAGAATGAACCACGTTGCTGCCGGTGCTCAAGCAACAGCTTGGAACTGCTAAGAGTGAACCGAGACACTGTAGGTGCTCAGGCAACAACTCGAAACCACTGAGAGTGAATCGTGTCACTGTCGGTGCTCAGGCATCGGCTCAAGATTACCAAGAGTGAACCGAGTCACTACTGGTGCTCAAGCAATGGCTCAGAACGGTCGAGAATGAACGGAGTCACAGTCGGTGCTCAAGCGACGACTCGGAACCACCGAGAGTGAACTGAGACGCTGCTGGTGCTCAAGCAGCAGCTTGGAACATTCGAGAGTGAACCGAGTCACTGCTGGTGCTCAGGCAATGGCTTAGAGCCGCCGAGAGTGTTCCGAGTCACTACTGGTTTTCAGGCAACGGCTCGGAACGGCCGAGAAAGAACCGTGTCGCTGCCGATGCTCAAGCAACGGCTTCGAGCCACTGAGAGTGAACCGAGACGCTACTGGTGCTTAAGCAACAACTCGAAACCGTTGAGAGTGAACTATGTCGCTGTCGGTGCTCAGGCGACAGCTTAGAATGGTTGAGAATGAACCAAGTCGCAGTCGGTGCTCAAGCGATGACTCGGAACCACCGAGAGTGAACTGAGACGCTACTAGTGCTCAGGCAATAGCTTGGAATCTTCAAGAATGAACCGAGTAGTTGCCAGTGCTCAAGCAATGCTCAAAACTATCGAGTGTGAATTGAGTCGCTGCTGGTGCTCAAACAACGGTTCAGAATCAGTGAGAATGAACCGAGTCGTTGCTGGGGCTTAGGCAACGGTTCAAAACTGCTGAGTGTGAATTGTGTCGCTGCTGCCCTCAAGCAACGTCTAGGAACCACTGAGAGTAAACCGAGTTGCTGTCGATGCTCAGGCAATTGCTCAAAACCACCGAGAGTGAACCGAGTCATTGCTGGTGCTCAGGGAATGGCTCATAACCGCCGAGAGTGAACCGACTCACTTCTGGTGCTTAGACGACGGTTCAGAACCATTGAGAGTGAACCGAGTCACTACTAGTTCTTAGCCAACGGCTCGGAACCACTGAGAGTGAACCAAGTCACTGCTGGTGCTCAAGCGATGGCTCAGAATGGCCGAGAATGAACCGCGTCGCTGCCGGTGCTCAAACAACGGCTCGAAACCGCCGAGAGTGAACCAAGATGCTACTAGTGCTTAGGCAATAGCTCGAAACTACCAAGAGTGAACCGAGTCACTACCGGTGCTCAGGAAACGTCTCAGAACTGCTGAGAGTGAATCGATCCACTGTTGGTGCTCAAGCAATGGCTCAGAACGGTCGAGATTGAACCGAGTTGCTGTCGGTGCTCAAGCAATGGCTCCAAACCGCCATGAGTGACCCACGACATTGCTAGTGCTCAGGCAACAGCTCAGAATCTCCGAGAGTGAAATGAGTCATAGTCGGTGCTCACGCAATAGCTCAGAAATGCCGAGGGTGAACCGAGTCGCTATTGGTGCTCAGGCAAAGGCTCAGAACCCGCGAAAGAGAACGAAGTTGCTACCGGTGCTCAGGCAACGGCTCGGAACCGCCGAAAGTGAACCAAGATGCTACTGGTGCTCAGGCAATAGCTTGAAACTACAAAGAGTGAACCGAGTCACTACTAGTGCTCAGGCAACGACTCAAAACCGCTGAGAGTGATCCGATCCACTGTTGGTGCTCAAGCAATGGCTCAGAATGGTCAAGATTGAACCGAGTTGCTGTCAGTGCTCAAGAAATGGCTCGGAATCGCCGAGAGTGACTTGCGACACTGCTAGTGCTTAGGCAACAGCTCAGAACCTCCAAGAGTGAAACGAGTCATAGCCGATGCTCAAGTAATAGCTCAAAACTACCGAGGGTGAAACAGTCGCTGTTGGTTCTCAAGCAATGGCTCCGAACTGTTGATAGTGAACTGAGTCGCTGCTGGTGCCCAGGCAATAGCTCAAAACCGTTGAGAGTGAACCAAGTCACTGCTGGTGCTCATGCAATGGCTCGGAACTACTAAGAGTGAACCGAATCGTTGTCGGAGCTCAAGCAACAGTGCGGAACCGTCAGGATTGAACCGAGTCACAACTGGTGCTCAAGCAATAGCTCGAAACCTTCGAGAGTGAACCAAGCCACTGTCGATGCTCAAGCAATGGCTCAGAACCATCGAGAGTGAGCCGAGTCGATGTTGGTGCTCTAGCAATGGCTCAAAACTTCCGAGAGTGAACTGAGTCCCTACCAATGCTTAGGCAATGGCTCGAAATCGGCTAGAGTGAATCGAGTTGCTGCCGGTGCTCAGGCAATAGCTAGGAACCACCAAGAGTAAATTGAGTAGCTGTCGGTGCTCCGGCAACGACTCAGAACTACCGAGAGTGAACCGAGTCACTATCGGTGCTCAAGCAACGACTCGAAAGTTGAAACCACCGCTGCAGGTGCTCAGGCAACAACACAAGATCACCGAGAGTGAACCGAGTCACTGCTAGTGTACAAGCAACGGCTCTGAAACACTAAGATTGAACCGAGTCAATGTCAGTGCTCAAGCAATGACTCAGAACTGCCGAGAGTGAACCGAGTCGCTGCTAGTGCTCAGGCAACGGCTCAAAACCAACGAGAGTGAACCGAGTCGCTGCCGATGTGTAGGCAATGGCTCGAAACTATCTAGAGTGAATCGAGTCACTACCGATGCTCAGGCAACGGCTAGGAACCACGGAGATTAAATCGATTCACTGTCAGTGCTCCGGCAACGGCTCAGAACTGCCTAGAGTGAACCGAGTCACTGTCGGTGCTTAGGAAACGGCTCAGAACTGCCGCTGTAGGAGCTCAAGCTCCGGCTTAGAACCGCCGAGATCGAATCGAAACGCAGCTAGTGCTCAAGCAATGGCTCGAAACCGCCGAGAGTGAACCGAGTCGCTGCTAGTGCTCAAGCAATGGTTCAGCATGGCCGAGAGTGAACCAAGTCACTACCGGTTCTCAGGCAATGGCTCAAAACCGCTAGAGTGAACCAAGTCACTGTCGGTGCTCAGGCAACTGCTCAAAACCGCCAAAAGAGAACCAAGTTGCTATCGGTGCTCAGGCAACGGCTCGGAAATGCTGAGAGTGAACCGAGTCATTGCTGGTGATCATGCAACGGCACGGGACCCTTGAGAATGAACAGAGTCGCTGTCGGTGCTCAAACAATGACTCGAAACCACCGAGAGAGAACCAAGTCACTACGGTGCTCAGGCAATGGCTCGAAACCGCCGAGAGTGAACCAAGTCGCTGCCGGTGCTCAGGCAATGGCATAGAACCATCGATAGTGAACCGAGTCGCTGTTGGCGCTCAAGCAACGGCTCGAAAGCACCGAGAGAGAACCGTGTTGCTACGGTCCTCAGGCAATGGCTCAGCACCACCGAGAGTGAACCAAATCGCTACTGGTGCTCAAGCAGTGGCTCAAAACCACCGTGAGTCAATCGAGTCGCTGTCGGTAATTAGCAAACAACTCGAAACCACCGAAAGTGAATCAAGTTGTTGTCGGTCATCAGGCAACGGCATGGAACGGTTGAGAGTGAACTGAGTCACCATCAGTGCCTTGGCAACTTCTCGGAACAACCGCGAGTGAAACGAATCAATGCTGGTGCTCAGGCAACAGCTCAAAACCACCGAGAGTGAACCGAGTCGTTGCTGATGCTTAGGCAATGGCTCAAAACTACTGAGAATGAACAGAGTCGCTGCCGAGACTTAGACAACGGCTTGAAACCGCCTAGAGTGATTTGAGTCGCTGCCGGTGCTCAGACAACGGCTAGGAACCACCGAGAGTAAACCAAGTCGTTGTCGGTGCTCTAGCAACGGCTCAGAACTACAGAGAGTGAATCGAGTCACTGTCGATGCTTAGGTAACTACTCGGAACCGCCGTTATAGGAGCTCAGGCTACGGCTCAGAACAACCGAGACCAAACCGAGACACAGCCAGTGCTTAGACAACGGCTCGAAACCACCGAGAGTGAACCGAATAGCTGCTGGTGCTCAAGAAATGGTTCAAAACGGCCGAGAGTGAACCGAGTTGCTATCGGTGCTCAGGCAACGGCTCGGAACCACCGCTGCAGTTGCTCAAGCAACAACACAAGATCACCAAGAGTGAACCGAGTCACTGCCGATGTACAAGCAATAGCTCTGAAACACCAAGATTGAACCGAGTCACTACTGGTAGTCAAGCAATAGCTCAAAACCTTCGAGAGTGAACCAAATCACTACTGGTGCTCTAGCAATGGCTCAGAACCGCCGAGAGTGAACCGAGTCGTTGTTGGTGCTCAAGCAATGGCTCAAAACCGTCGAGAGTGAACCGAGTCGCTACCAGTGTGTAGGCAACGAATCGAAACTACAGAGAGTGAATCGAGTCGCTACCAGTGCTCAGGCAATGGCTAGGAACCACCGACAGTAAACCGAGTCACTGTCGGTGCTCTGACAACGGATCAGAACTACCTAGAGTGAACCGAGTCACTACCGGTGCTCAGGCAATGGCTCTGAACCACTGCTGTAGGAGCTCAAGCTACAGCTTAGAACCGCCGAGACCGAACCGAGAAGTTGCCGGTGCTCAGGCAACAACTCGGAATCGCCGAGTGAACCGAGTCACTGCTAGTGCTCATGCAATGGCTCAGAACGACCGAGAGTGAACCAAGTCACTGTTGGTGCTCAGGCAACAGCTTGAAATGGCCAGAGTGAACTGAGTCACTGTTGGTGCTCAGGCAACGGCTCGGAACCGCTGAAAGAGAACCAAGTTGCTGCCGGTGCTCAAGCAATGGCTTGGAAACGCTGAGAGTGAACCGACTCATTGCCGGTGCTCATGCAACGGCACGAGAGCCTCGAGAGTGAACAGAGTCACTACCATGCTCAAGCAATGACTCAAAACCACTGAGAGAGAACACTCAAGCAATGGCTCAGAGCCGCCGAGAGTGAACCAAGTTGCTGTTGGTGCTCAAGCAACGACACGGAACCATCGATAGTGAACCGAGTCGTTGTCGGCACTCAGGCAATGGCTCGAAAGCACTTAGAGAGAATCTAGTCACTGCGGTCCTCAGGCAATGGCTTGGCAGCACTGAGAGTGAACCAAGTCACTACTAGTGCTCAGGCAAAGGCTCAGAACCATCGAGAGTGAATCGAGTCACTACTGGTGCTTAGGAAATAGCTCGAAACCACCGAGAGTGAATCAAGTCACTGTCAGTGGTCATGCAACGGCTAGGAACCACTGAGAGTGAACTGAGTCGCTGTTGGTGCCTTGGCAACTACTTGGAACAATCGAGAGTGAATCGAGTCAATGCCAGTGCTCAGGCAACAGCTCAAAACTGCCATTGTAAGTGCTCAGGCAACGGCTAAAAACTGTCGAGAGTGAACCAAGTCGATGTTGGTGCTCAGCCAATAGCTTAGAACCGCGAGAGTGAACCGAGTCGCTGCTGGTGTTCAGGAAATGGCTCGAAATTTCCGAGAGTGAACCGAGTCACTGCCGGTGCTCAAGCAACGGCTTGAAACCACCGAGAGTGAACCGAGTCACTGCTGGTGCTCAAGCGATGGCTCAAAACTACTGAGAGTGAACCGAGTCACTACCAGTGCTTAGGCAACGACTCGAAACCGCCGAGAGTTATTCAAGTTGTTGTCAGTGCTTAGGCAATGGCTAGGAACCACCGAGAGTGAATTGAGTTGCAGTCGGCGCTTAGGTAACGGCTTGGAACCACCGAGAGTGAACCGAGTCACTACTGGTGCTTAAGAAACTACTCAGAACCACCACTACAACTGCTCAGGCAACGGCTCGGAACCGTCGAGAGTGAACCGAGTCGTTGCTGGTGCTCAAACAATGGCTCGGAACCGTCGAGAATGAATTGAGTTGTTGTCGGTGCTCAAGCAACTGCTCGGAATTGTCGAGACTGAATCGAGTCACTGCTGATGCTTAGGCAACGACTCGAAACCACTGTGTGTTATTCAAGTCGCTGCCAGTGCTTAGGCAATGGCTAGGAACCACCGAGAGTGAACCGAGTTGCAGTCGGTGCTCAGGTAATGGCTTGGAACCACTTAGAGTGAACCGAGTCACTACTGGTGCTTAAGAAAGTACTCGGAACCACCACTACAGGTGCTCAAGCAACGGCTACAGGTGCTTAGGCAACGGCTCGGAACCGCAACTGCAGGTGCTCAGACAACGACACAAGATCGTTAAGAGTGAACCGAGTCACTGCCAGTGTACAAGCAACGGCTCGGTAACACCGAGATTGAACCAAGTCACTACTGGTGCTCAGGAAACAGCTCGGAACCTTTGAGAGTGAACCGAGTTGTTGTCGGTGCTCAAGCAATGGCTCAGAACTGCCGAGAGTGAAACGAGTTGCTGCTGGTGATCAGGCAACGACTCGAAACAACCGAGAGTGAATCGAGTCACTGTCGGTGTTCAAGCAACTGCTAGGAACCACCGAGAGTAAACCAAGTCGCTGTCGGTGCTCTGGCAACGGCTCAGAACTGCCGAGAGTGAACCGAACCACTGTCGGTGCTCAGGCAACGGCTTGAAAGCACCGAGACTAAACCGAGACACAGCTGTTGCTTTGGCAATGGCTCAAAACCACCTAGAGTGAACCGAGACACTGCTAGTGCTCAAGCAACAGCTCAGAATGGCCGAGAGTGAACCAAGTCACTATCGGTGCTTGGGCAACGGCTCGAAACTGCTTAGAGTGAACCGAATCGCTGTTGGTGCTCAAGCAACGGCTCAGAACTACTGAGAGTGAACCGAGTCTCTGCGGTGCCTAGGAAACGACTCAAAACTACCGAGAGTTAATCGAGTCGCTACAGGTGCTGAGGCAACGGCTAGGAACCTCCGAGAGTGAACCGAGTTTCAGTCGGTACTCAGGCAACAGCATGGAACCAGCGAGAGTGAACTGAGTCACTATAGGTGCTTAGGCAACGGCTTGAAACCGCCACTACAGGTGCTCAGGAAATGGCTCAAAACCGTCGAGTGTGAACTGAGTCGTTGTTGGTGCTCAAGCAATGGCTCGGAACCGTCAAGAATGAATCAAGTCGATGTTGGTGCTCAAGCAATGGCTCGGAACCATCGAGAATGAATCGAGTCGCTGCTGGTGCTCAACGGCTCGGAACCACCGAGAGTGAACCAAGTCGCTGTCGATGCTCGGACAACGGCTCAAAACCACTGTGAGTGAACCGTGTCTCTACTGGTGCTCAAGTAACAGCTTGGAACCGCCACTGCAGGTGCTCAGGCAACGACACAAGATTGCCGAGAGTGAACTGAGTCACTGTCGATGTACAAGCAACGACTCAGAAACACCAAGATTGAACCGAGTCACTACTGGTGCTTAGGCAATAGCTCGGAACCTTCGAGAGTGAACTGAGTCATTGCCGATGCTCAAGCAATGGCTCAGAACAGCCGAGAGTGAACCGAGTCGCTGCTGGTGTTCAAGCAATGGTTCAAAACCCCCGAGAGTGAACTGAGTCGCTACCGGTTCTTAGGCAACAACTAGAAACCACAGAGAGTAAACCGAGTCACTGTCGGTGCTTCGACAACAGCTCAGAAGTACTGAGAGTGAACCGAGTCACAGCTGGTGCTTAGGCAACGGCTCGGAACTGCCTCTGTAACAGCTCAGGCTACAGCTCAGAACCGCCGAGAACGAATCGAGATGTAGCCGGAGCTCAAGCAACGGCTGGAAACCGTCGAGAGTGAACCGAGTCGCTGCTGGTGCTCAAGCAACAGCTCAGAATGGCCAAGAGTGAACCAAGTCACTGCCGGTGCTCGGGCAACAACTCAAAACCACCGAGAGTGAAGCAAGTCGCTGCTAGAGCTCAAGCGATGGCTCAGAACGCCACTGTAGGAGCTCAGGCTATAGCTTAGAACCACTGAAAGTGAACCGAGTCGCTACTGGCGCTCAGGCAATGGCACGAAAGCACCGAGAGAGAACCGAGTCGCTGTGGTGCTCAGGCAATGGCTCGACACCACTGAAAGTGAACCAAGTCGTTGCTGGTGCTTTGGCAATGGCTAGGAACTACCGAAAGTGAACCGAGTCACTACATGTGTTTAGGGAATGGCTCAGAACAGTCAAGAATGAACTGAGTTGATGTCGATGCTCTGGAAACGGCTCAGTACTGTCTAGAATGAACCGAGTCGCTGCTGGTGCTCAAGCAACGGCTCGAGACCGCCAAGAGTGAACTGAGTCACTGGTGGTTCTCAACCAACAACTCGGAACCTTCGAGAGTGAACCGAGACACTACTAAGGCTCAAGCAAATGCTCGAAATCTTTGAGAGTGAACTATGTCGCTACTGGTGCTTAGGCAATGGTTCGGAACCACCGAGTCGCTGCTAGAGCTTAGGCAATAGCTTCAAATTGCCGAGAGGCAATTGTGTCGCTACTGGTGCTCAGGCAATGACTAGGAACCACCGAAGGTAAACCAAGTCACTATCTATGCTCTGGCAACTGCTCAGAACCATTGAGAGAGAACCGAGTCACTACTGGTGCTTAGGCAACGACTCAAAATCGCCGAGAGTGAACTGAGTCACGTCTGCTGCTCAGGTGATGGCTCAAAACCGCTAAGAATGAACCGAGTCACTGTTGGTGCTCAGGCAATGGCTCATGGCTACCGAGAATGATCCGAGTCACTACTAGTGCTTAGGCAACGGCTTGAAATGACCTAGAATGAACCATGTCACTACCGGTGCTCAAACAACAGCTCGGAACCGCATAGAGCGAATCGAGTCACTGTCGGTGCTCAGGCAATGACTCAAAACCATCGAGAGTGAACCAAGTCGCTGCTAGTGCTCACGCAATGGCTTAGAACCACCGAGAGTGAACCGAGTCACTGCCGATGCATAGGAAACAACTCGAACTGCCGAGAGTGAATCGAGTCGCTGCTGGTTCTCATGCAACGGCTAGGAACCACCGAGAGTA
Organism: Posidonia australis; assembly: GCA_024699735.1. Taxonomy (NCBI): domain Eukaryota; kingdom Viridiplantae; phylum Streptophyta; class Magnoliopsida; order Alismatales; family Posidoniaceae; genus Posidonia; species Posidonia australis. The sequence continues at coordinate 23,779 of JAMKQA010013623.1, forward strand.
AACCGAGTCACTGTCGGTGCTCTGACAACGGCTTAGAACTGCCGAGAGTGAACCAAGTCACAGTCAGTGCTCAGGCAACGGCTCAGAACCGCCGCTGTAGGAGCTCAAGCTATGGCTCAAAACCGTCGAGATCGAATCGAGACACAGCTGGTGCTCAAGCAAATGCTCAGAACCGCCGAGAGTGAACTGACTCGTTGCTAGTGCTCAAGCAATGGCTCAGAATGGCTAAGAGTGAACCAAGTCACTGTCGATGCTCAAGCAACGGCTCGAAACCACTAGAGTGAACCGAGTCACTATTAGTGCTCAAGCAACAGCGCGGAACCGCTGAAAGAGAACCAAGCTTCTACCGGTGCTCAAGCAACGGCTCAGAAACACCGTGAGTGAACCGTGTCGTTGTCGGTGCTCATGCAATGGCACGGGACCCTCGAGAGTGAATAGAGTAGTTGTTGGTGCTCAGGCAATGACTCAAAACCATCGAGAGAGAACCAAGTCACTACGGTGCTCAAGTAATGGCTCGGAACCACCGAGAGTGAACCAAGTCACTACCGGTGCTCTGGCAACGGCACGGACCCATTGATAGTGAACCGAGTCACTGTGGATGCTCAAGCAACAGCTCAAAAGCAACGAGAGAGATTCGAGTCATTGTCGTCCTCAAGCAATGGCTCGGCACCGCCGAGAGTGAACCAAGTCACTACTAGTGCTCAGGCAATGGCTTAGAACCGTCGAAAGTGAATCGAGTCACTGCTGGTGCTTAGGCGACAACTCGAAACCACCGAGAGTGAATGAAGTAGCTGTCGATGGTCAGGCAATGGCTAGGAACCACTAGAGTGAACTAGGTCGCTATCGGTGCTCTTGCAACTACTCAAAACAGTCGAAAGTGAACCGAGTCACAGCCGATGCTCAGGCAACGGCTCAGAACCGCCACTGTAGGTGCTCAGGAAATGGCTTAAAACCGCCGAGAGTGAACCAAGTCCCTGTCAATGCTCAGCCAATAGCTAGGAACCTCCAAGAGTGATCTGAGTCGCTGCTAGTGCTCTGGAAATGGCTCAAAACCGCCGAGAGTGAACTGAGTCGCTGCTGGTGCTCAGGCAACGGCTCAGAACCATCGAGAGTGAACTGAGTCGTTGTTGGTGCTCAAGCAACGGCTCAGAGTTGCTGAGAGTGAATTGAGTCACCGTCGATGCTTAGGCAACGACTCAAAACTGCCAAGAGTTTATCGAGTTGCCACCGGTGCTTAGGCAACGACTAGGAACCTCTGAGAGTGAACCAAGTTGTAGTCGGTGCTCTGGCAACGACTTGGAACCACTGAGACTGAACCGAGACACTACCTATGCTTAGGTAACAGCTCAGAACCGCCACTACAGGTGCTCAGGCAACGACTTGAAACTGCCAAGAGTGTATCGAGTCATTGTTGGTGCTCAGGCAAAGGCTCGGAACCGTCGAGAAAGAATCGACTCGACCGTCAAGAGTGAACCAAGTCGTTGTCGATGCTCGGGCAACAACTCAGAACCATTGATAGTGAACCAAGTCACTGCCAATGCTCAGGCAACGACTCGGAACCGCCACTGCAGGTGCTCAGGCAATGACACAAGATCGCCGAGAGTGAACAGAGTCTCTGCCGGTGTACAAGCAACGGTTCGGAAATACCGAGAGAAAATTGAGTCGCTGCTGGTGCTCAGGCAACGGCTCAAAACCGTTGTTGCAGGTGCTCTGGCAATGTCTCAGAACCACTGAGAGTGAGTCAAGTCGCTGTCAGTGCTTAGGCAATGGCTCGGAACCTCCACCGTAGGTGCTTAGGCAACAGCTCAGATCCACCGAAAGAGAACCAAGTCACAGCTGGGGCTCACACAATGGCTCGAAACTGCTGAAAATGAACTGAGTCACTACCAGTGCCTAGGCAATGGCTCGGAAATGCCGAGAGTGAATTGAGTCATTGTCGATGCTCTTGCAGTGGCACAGGACCCCTGAGAGTGAACAGAGTCGCTGTCGGTGCTTAGGGAACGACTCGAAACCACCAAGAGAGAAACGAGTCACTACGGTGCTCAGGCAATGGCTTGGAACCGTTGAGAGTGAACCATGTCGCTGCCAGTGCTCAGGCAATGGCACAGAACCACCGATAGTGAACCGAGTCGCTGTAGGTGCTCAAGCAACAACTCGAAAGCACCGAGAGAGAACCGAGTTGCTGCGGTCCTCAGGCAATGGCTTAGCACCGCCGAGAGTGAACCAAGTTGCTACTGGTGCTCAAGCAAAGGCTCAGAACTGCCAAGATTTAATCGAGTCACTACCGGTGCTTGGGCAACAGCTCGAAACCACTGAGAGTGAACCAAGTCGCTGTTGGTGGTCAAGAAACGGCTAGGAACCACCAAGAGTGAACTGAGTTGTTGTCGGTACTTTGGCAACGACTTGCAATAGCCGAGAGTTAACTGAGTCACTGCCAGTGCTCAGGCAACAGCACGGAACCACTGCTATAGGTGCTCAGGCAACGGCTCAAAACCATCGAGAGTGAACCAAGTCGCTGTCGGTCCTCAGCCAATAGTTCGAAAGAGCCGAGAGTGAACCGAGTCACTGCTGGTGCTCAAGAAATGGCTTGAAACCACCGAGAGTGAACCGAGTCATTGTCGGTGCTCAGGCAATGGCTCAGAAACGCCGAGAGTGAATCGAGTCGCTGTTGGTGCTTAGGCAACGGCTCAGAATTGCCGAGAGTGAACCGAGTCGCTGTCAGTGCTTAGGCAACGACTCGAAACCGCCGAGAGTTAATCGAGTCGTTGCCAGTGCTTAAGCAATGGCTGGGAACCTTGAAGAGTGAACCGAGTTGTAGTCGGTGCTTAGGCAACGTCTCGAATCCACTGAGAGTGAACTGAGTCACCGCTGGTGCTTACGAAATGGCTCGGAACCGCCATTATAGGTGCTCTGGCAACGGCTCGGAACCGCAAAGAGTGAACCAAGTCACTGCTGGTGCTCAGGCAATGGCCCGGAACCATCGAGAATGAATCGAGTCATTGTCGGTGCTCAAGTGATGGCTCGGAACCACCGAGAGTGAACCGAGTCACTGTCGATGCTCAAGCAATGGCTCGGAACCGCCGAGAGTGAACCGAGTCGCTGTCGATGCTCAGGCAACAGCTCAGAACTGTCGCTACATGTGCTCAGGCAACAACACAAGATCACCGAGAGTGTAGTGAGTCACTGTTGGTGCTTAGGCAATGGCTCAAGACCGCCGAGAATGAACCGAGTCGTTGCCAGTGCTCAGGCAACGGCTCGGAACCGCAAGAGTGAACCAAGTCGCTATCAATGCTTTGTTAACGACTGGAAACCGCCAGAGTGAACTGAGTCGCTATCGGTGCTCAGGCAATGGCTCGAAACCGTCGAAAGTGAACAAAGTCACTGCTGGTGCTCAAGCAACGTCTCGAAACAGCTGAGAGTGAACCGAGTCGCTACCAGCGCTTAGGCAACAGCTCAAAACCACCGAGAGTGAACCGAGTCATTGCCAGTACTCATGCAATGGCACGGGACCCCCGAGAGTGAACCGAGTCACTGTTGGTGCTCAAGCAACGACTCGAAACCACCGAGAGAGAACCGAGTCACTACGGTGCTAAAGTAATCGCTCAGAACCACCGAGGGTGAACCAAATCGCTGCCAGTGCTCAAGCAACAGCACAGAACCCCCGATAGTGAACTGAGTCGCTACCAGCGCTCAGGCAACAACTCGAAAGCACCAAGAGAGAACCGAGTCGTTGCGGTGCTCAGGCAATGGCTCGGCACCAGGCAATAGCTCGGCACTAGGCAATGGCTCAGCACCACCGAAAGTGAACCAAGTCGTTGTTAGTGCTTTGACAATGGCTTGGAACCGTCGAGAGTGAACTGAGTCGCTGCACGTGTTCAGGGAACGACTCAAAATCGTCAAGAGTGAACTGAGTCACTACCAATGTACATGCAACAACTCGAAACCACTAAGAGTTAACCGACTCGTTGTCGGTGCTCAGGCGACGGCTCATAACCGCAGAGAGTGAATTGAGTCACTGTCGATGCTCAGGCAATGGCTCAAAACAACTGAGAGTGAACCAAGTCGCAACTGGTGATCAGGCAACGGCTCGGAATCGCCGAGAGTGAACCGAGTCACTGTCGGTGATCAAGCAATGGCTTGAAACCACCGAGAGTGAATCGAGTCACTATCGGTGCTCAGGAAACTGCTTGAAACTGCAGCTGCAGGTGCTCAGGCAATGGCTCAAAACCACCGAGAGTGAACCGAGTCGTTGCCGATGCTCAGGCAACGGCTCCGAACCACCAGAGTGAACTGGGTTGCTGCTTGTACTCAGGCAACGACTCGAAACCACCGAGAGTGAACTGAGTCACTGCTGTTGCTCAGGCAATAGCTCGGGACAGTCGAGAGTGAAACGAATTGCTTCTGGTGCTCAGGCAACGACTCGGAACCGCCGAAAGTGAACCAAGTCACTGTCGGTGCTCAAGCAAAGACTGCGAACCACTAGGAGTGAGCCGACTCGCTACCAGTGCTCAGGCAATTGCTCGATACGGCCGACAGTGAACGGAGTCACTGCTGGTGCTCAGGCAACGGCTCGAAATCGCCGAGAGTGAAGTGAGTCGCTGTTAGTGCATAGGCAATGGCTCGGAACCGTCGAGAGTGAACAATGGTATTGTCGGTGCTCAAGCAACGATACGTAACCGCTGAGAGTGAACCAAGTAGCTACTAGTGCTCAGGCAATGGCTGAGAACCACTAGGAGTGAGCTGAGTCACTACTGGTGCTCAAGCAATGGCTCGGTACGGCCGAGAGTGAACCGAGTCGCTGTTGGTGCTTAGGTAATGGCTCAAAACCGCCGAGAGTGAAGTGAGTCGCTGTTGGTGCTTAGGCAATGGCTCGAAATAGTTAAGAGTGAACCAAGACACTACCAATGCTTAGGCAATGGCTCGTGACCACCTAGAGTGAACCGAGTCACTGCCAGTGCTCAAGCAACGGTTCAGAACCGCTGGGAGTGAACTGAGTCTCTATTAGTGCTCAGGCAACTGCTGGAAACCGCCTAGAGTGAATGTAGTCACTGTCGGTGCTCATGCAATGACTCAAAACTGCCAGAGTGAGTTGAGTCACTGCTGGTGCTTAGGCAACGGCTCAGAACCGTTGAGACTGAATCGAGTCACTACCAGTGCTCAGGCAACAACTCGAAACCACCGAGAGTAAACCGAGACACTACCGGTGCAAGCAATCCACCGAAGCGCAACCATTGGCGTCTGCACTGCCATGGTGTGCCACCCTGTGCTGGAGCCAAACATCGTCCCATGATCCACCCACTTGGAGAATCCTCATAGAACCAACCCCTCCCTAAGAAGGCACGTGTGCCACCCACAATGGTCATGTCTCTCAGGATGCTACCAACTACAGGGCACGTGTGACACCAGCACTGGCCACCCTAGGGTATGCCTCCTCACAGCGTCCTCCACGCAGTGTCCAAGAGGGAGTGTCATATTCTCTGGTCCCAACGACACGGTCCCACAGTGTCTCGACCCGCACATAAAAAACCAAGAAAACTATCTTTTCAAAATGGGCCAACTCATCTCTTTGAAAGCCATTTTCCAAAACTATTTATATCTTTGGAAACTCTTTCAAAATCTCGGCAAAACAGTACATCGGGTGTCACATGAGACCACCACTGACAACCAACGATCCCATCTCAAATGGGGTAAACAAACATATCTGAAAAGTCCTCGAAAATTAGTTTTATAAAATAGCTAGGCCCCTGATTCGGCATGCTGAAATAGGTTAGGTATATTGAAAATCCCTGAATCAAAAGACCGATTAGGATCGGTCAACTGAAACTGATCAATGATCAACACTCATGTCCAAATCGGTAGACCAAAAAAGTGTTTCGATAGACCAAAATCTCTTGATTCAGTCAATCGCCCAAAATCGGACGACTAAAGTTTGACCAGAGGACCAAATTTGACAGGAAAACGACATACCAAAATGATTTGGTATGCCATTTTCTACAAATTCAGAAAACGACCTGAAGCTCAACTTTTGAAATTGCCCAAAATGGGACCTTAGGGCGGA
>JAMKQA010013624.1:0-32100 GCA_024699735.1 Posidonia australis
AAGTGGATTTAATTGGATTTTGTTTGATTAGGGTTCTTGTTAGGGTTTTGTTGGATTTTAGGTGGATTTTAGCTAGATTAAGTGTTTTATTTGCTTTTCAGTGAATTTTAATGGGTTTTAGTGTTTTATTGGGTCATGTGGGCTAGTGTAGGTTTGATTGGGACTTATGTGGACTAGGACTTTGGTGGTCGCGACCAGAGCATCAATCGGAGGAGTCTGCTACCAAATGAGCTCAAAATTGGGGTGTCTACAGAGACCAATCTGGTTTCATGAATTCATCACACAACTAGGTGGTGGAGAGGTGAACAGACACAGTTTTGAGACATCATCACACAGTCGAGTGGTTCAATTAAATATACCATCATATTGAAGGCTCAAGCATAGAGGTGTCAAGCCGGTTTCAGAGTTATATGTCGTAGTCAATGTCGAGGCCATATCAACCATATAGAAATAACTTCAATGGGGCAGAAACTAGGGATGATCATGGGAAAATTACCCTATCACTAATCGAAAGATAAAAAAAGTGTGGCTTCCTATTTAAGATCAGATTGGAATCATTAAAAAGATAGGTGAGGATTGAACTGGTTTTGGGAGGATCACATGCTCTTAGGGTTTCTAACACTCTTGAAGAATAATGCACCGTGCTCCACTTCCAATGGTATGAGAAGTAATGCATGGATGCATGGTTCAAGCAAGCAATGCTAATGTAAGGTCAACATTCAATGCAATGCATGGTCCATATGATAAGTTAGGTCGGTAGGGTATGGTTGGACCCAAATCATATAAACATATGCAATTTGTTGTGGTCAAGTATTTTCCATCTTCGAGTGTACTCTCAAAAAAGGACAATCATCCCACAACTCAACTTAGCAAGTAGAAGAGTTCCATGAATAAAGAACCAGGTTAGAGAGTGAACTCTTTCTTTACCAAACCAGTGTCTACCTTTTAGTCAAAGAGGATGTGTCCGTATACACCCTATGAGCTCTAAAGGTACAAGCTCATTCTTCAGTCTTGCTCTACTTTAGGGCCAAATTTACTAACACATGGTGGGATTTCTACTTACATACTTAATAACATATGTTAATAATCACAAGTAAACATTTCCTAGCTTTAAAGGGATTGACTAGTTCTCATTTAGAAAATATGTCATAGTATTCTAAACAACAGTCATTTAATCAATGTTATTCATTTTTATCTCTAGGAATAAGGTGGAGGGAATTAGTCATGGCCTCAACTAAAGAGATAGAAAATTGGAGCTCAGTAGATATCGATTGTGGGTCACCCATGGATGCTCTAAAGATCATTGCAAAAGTAATGTCTTTGTAGAGAAAACGCATCCAAGTCATGAGACATGCTTGAGTAGGACATTAACTTCAAATCTGGGTGATACACTGATTCCAATTTCCCTACTTAGTTTTCTCTTACATGTAGGGTGGATGACACTACTTTAGCTGATCTTTTTGGTTTTTCTTGGGTTTTCTTTTTTTTTTCTTGGATTTTTTTTTTTTTTGGGTTTTATAGATTATTGTTGGGGCAAAGGAGGAGTACCTATCTCAAGCCGTAACCTACAGTTTGCCTTAGCCATTCTTAGTAAATCTTGCAATCATGGACATCTCCCTTATGTCTTGCCTACATCTTTTAGGAAATTTAGTCCACACACTATTCCTAAACAGTTGGCCATTCCCTAACCTATTTGGTCCTTGAATTACTTGGATTACTTACTCTTTGCCTATGTTGAAAAGGGAATGGGGTAGATTCGAAGTATAGCAAACTCTTGGCATTGCTTTAGCTTCAATCTCATGCTAGTGTTTGGCCCTAATGCACCTCGAATATCACTAAGGTTTTCTTTTCTTTTCTTTTTCTTTTGGCTTTTCCTTTTGCTTCTTTCTTTTCTTTTCTTCTTCTTTTGGGGTTCCCCTCTCTTATTGTTTTTCTTTAAGTGCCTACTCATCACTACTTTTTGGATTTACGTTATGATAGCGTACTTACTCAGTCATGTTCTCACCCCCATTTTGAGTACCCACCCATTACTTCCGTCCGGATTTATGCTATGACGGGATACTTGCTTTACATGCACTCCTCTCTTTTGTATGCCTTCTAGGTTGATTTGTTCTGGTGCGCTCATCTATCACTACTTTCTTGGATTTACACTACGATGCCATGCTATACAAGGCGAGTAGGTTTTATGTTTTGCTTAAGCTCCAAGCTTGCCTTTCTCTTACCTCCTAGTGCAGTGTATATGTAGGAACAGGACAAAGTATGGGCCACCTCAAGCATTCATCTTCCTTAAGGCTTTGGGAATGACCTTCCTTCTAACTTAGTGTTAGGCCCTAAGTCCCTTCCAAGTGTTGTTGATAAAGGGTAGTACTTTTTCAAGTACATTATGTTACGCGCTACTTTTTCTGTTCAAGAAAATCTAGGCATGCGGCACCAAGATGGTCAAGAATCCACTCTTGGTTCAACCTCCCCCTTGGCTATTTCACCCAATGTCAAGATTAGGCACACAGGTGACATGGTCCCTTATCACTGACACGATGGTTGGACACTCACTCACAATGGTCGAACACTTGCACTCAATGGTCAGACACTTGCGCACAATGATCGACACGCACACTCAGTGGTCGGACACTCACCTCCGATGATCGGATACTCGTGCTTAGGGAATATCTCACTCTATTTCACAAATAGAATACGAAAATGGGAAGGAGGGATGCACACAACACTTGTGCTCCCCTCCTCCTCTACATGTTCTTATAAACACATGTACAGTCCCCTCGCCATCCTCGGTGGTCGGATACTCGTGCTCAGGGAATATCCCACTCTATTTCACAAAAAGAATACGAAAATCAGAAGGAGGGATGTACACAACACTTGTGCAATCCTCCTCCTCTACATGTTTTTATAAACACATGTACAGTCTCCTCGCCATTATGGCTTACATCAATGTGACGTGTTATGTGCATTAATCTCTCCATTAATGTTGTTGACCGTAATGGTCCTTTTGATGCGTGCGCACACCTACGCACCTTAACATGCACCATTACATGCCTTAAAACCTCGTCATCAAGCTACGCCATTATGCGCATGCTTGACTATAATGCCTTATGAACGCGTAGCTTTATTATACACATTAATGCTCCACGTGCCATTAACTCATGCTCGTCATGAGCCATAATATGTTGACTGTAACATGTGAAACGTTAGTTTGCTCCATTACTAGCTGTGGTGTCGTGTGCCTGGCTGGCATCTTGATTGTTCATGCCCCTCGTGCAATCAATGCGTCCCTTGCTGGTTATGACGTATCCTTGAATGCACGCCCCCTCACATTCAATGTGCAAGCTGGTTGGCTGAGCTGTACACACCTTAGTCATTAGACCTTGCTACTCCGTGCACAATGGTCTTTGCCACTAGCACTCTTTTCATGCCTGTGCCTCCGATCCTTGTACATGCGTGCCCTCTTCACATGAACCTCGCCAACGACAAGGTTAAAGGGTGTGACAATTCTCCCCCACCTAATTCGTCATCGCCCTCGACAACTTCTAACACAGGAATTCGACAATCTTATTTCCAAATTGGCATAGGTGAACATCTTGTTCCCATGTTACCTCCTCTAGTGGCTGACCCTCTCAGTGCACTAGGTAGAACGTATTCTACCCATGCCATCTGATGCCTTCGATGCCTTGATCGAGAATAGTCGCAACCTTCTTGGTGAATGTCGTGCACACCTAGGGTGGGGCACGACCCGACCTACTCCATGTTGGATCTCCATGATCCTCGTGGAATTTCTTTAGTTGGCTAACATGGAAAACCAGATGTAACCTTGACATTGAGGGTAGATCGAGCATGTAGGCGAAGTTGCCTACCCTCTTCTCCACTACGAATGGACCTTCATAGCATGGCACCAAACCTTGATGAGCTTGTGTCTTTCGCACTTGCCTCATCATATGGGGTGTTAAGCAGAGCAAGACCTTGTCCCCTACTTGGAACACGAGTGGACATCGATGCGCATTGGCCCACTTCTTCATGTTCTTTCATGCCATCATGATATTGTCTCGTACCTCATCGATGCACTCCTAGTGATCACGTGCAAGTCGTGCAACTGTTGGACACTTGCTATCGGCGTGCTTCATCGCTTAAGGGGGTGTTAATGGCTGGTGTCCCGTGGCTAACTCGAAAGGACTCTTCCCTGTAGAAGAGTTCGAGTGCAAATCATGGCAGAACTGGGCTACGTCTAGTAGCTCCACCCAATTCTTCTGGTCGGCAAGCACAAAATACCGAAAGTACTCCTCCAACATGGCATTGATGCGCCCGATTTGCCCATCAGTCTGTGGATGGTTGGCGATAGAGAACTTCATCTTCGTGCCAAGTTGTTGGAATAGGGCTTGCCAGAACCACCCAGTGAATTGTGTATCACAATCACTCACACTATCGGTGGATATTCCCAATAGCTTCACTATGTTCTTGAAGAACAATTTGGTTGTCAATTCTGTCACGCACTCCTTTGGCATAGGCACAAACATGGCAATTTTGAGAACCGATCCACTATGACCAAAATGGATGTGAAACCATCCACCTTCAAAAGTATTATATGATGGCGTACTGGGTGACTTTGAAAGTATTATATGAGCCAAGCACGAGCTTGATGTGGTGGACCACATCCCGTTACAGTAGTAGTTCTGAAGGTAGCTCATTTGGCATGACATCTTGGAACTCCTCCAACAAATCCGTTATCATGGGTAGCAAATCTTCATGCCCCAAGTTTGATGACACCTCCTCATGAACTTTTGCCACGTATGTTGCCTCGCCTCATCGTAGGTCGTCTTATAACTATAATGCCATGAGAGATGCCACCTCGTCCCTGTCTTGCGACATACGCACGAAACAAGGTGCGTAAACGTCGTGAAACATAAGTCCTCCAAGATATGGGATCATGGATACCTTGACCCACATCATAAAGTCCAGACCATGGATGACTCAGAAGTGGTCTAGAGGGATGACCACGAACTCACACAACCCGTACCATTCCCCCACCTACACCATGGTCACAACGGTACCATGCGTGTACTTCGCCACCAAGTTCATAGCTATAACGCTACTATGTAAACCTTGCGCCACAGAGAGTTGGAAATGGGTCAACTCCTTGTTAGACAGAAAGCTATGGCTGGCACTTGTGTCCACCATTGCACGCACAGGACGGTTGTTGAGGTTGATGTCAACGTACATCAGCCCGCCACTCGTTGTCGTTTGCATCTTGGCACGGATTGCATTCAACCGAAGAGGGTTCACCCAATACTCCTTCAGGGGTTCCTCTTCCTCCACTTCTTCCTTCACGAGAGTCGAGAACCTCTCCGTTTTTGAGCTATCCTACATCCAATGAGGACCCACGTAGATGTAACGCGTAATGACCTTGCGTGCTTCTTTGCCTTTCCTACTATCGGAGTGGCCCTACCTGACCTTGACCTTACTCTTCGACTTGTCCTTCTTCGTTGGCTTGGCCTTCACCTTTGTTGACACCCCATATGGTTGCAATTGGACTTTAAACCTAAATCAAATTCAAAACCCTAAACCTAATTCAAAGCCCTAACTTAAACCCTAAATCAAACCCTAAACCTAATTCAAAACACTAACTTAAATCGTAAATCAAACTCTAAAACCTAAATCAAACCCTAAACCCTAAATCAAACCCTAAACCTAAAATCAAACCCTAAACCCTAAATCAAACCCTAAACCCTAATCTCAAATCCTAACAACCTATAACAATTTTCCACTCCACCATAACAACCTTAACTATTTCCCACTTCACCTTAACAAACTTAACCACTTCCCACTTCACCTTAACAAACTTAACCACTTTCCACCTTCATCATAACAACTTATAACAACTTGTAACCACCAAAACAAACCTAACTACTTCCCACTTTCATCATAACAACCTATAAAAACTTGTAACAACTTCCAACAACCTCTAACTAACCATAACAAACTACTCTAACAACCCTAGCCATTTGCAAGCCTATAAATACCCCCTATTTGCAAGAGAAAAAAGGAGAGAAAAAACTTGGAAATTTGAGAAGAGCGCCACCAAGGTATTTTCTCTCAACCAGAGCAACCATAGAGGTCTCAGATCAAAGGGGAAGCTCAGAAAGGAGGAAAATTCAAGCTTCAGGCCATCTCTAGCAAGCTCTGGCAAGCTCCAACGGCCAATTCCACTACCCACTCAGGTAAGCACTGATCAAAGCCTTATTTCTTCTCATTTTAGCTCCCTAGGTCTTCCTCCATCTCCAAGCAATTCCAACAGCGCCAGGTGGCTGCCCTGGCCGGAATCAAGGTTTTTAAGGTCATCGAATGCGTTTTCCGGCGACGTAGGTGGGGGCACGAATCTAGTTGGTGATTCATGCCCTGGTTTGCTCCATTTGGTTAAGGCGGACCTCCCCTTGCTACACCGATCCTTTGGACGCTACTTCAACCGTTGAGGAAGCCACCAAGAGCAGCTCGTCGGAGTCGCACTCACCGTCGCCGAAGAAGAAAACCCCTATGCAGCACGATCCGATGCTCCGTTCATCGCACCAACCCCAGGGAAACGATCTACGGTACTCCCCCGACTCACTAGAGGTGCCAATGCCCCGAATCGAGCTGCGATTCCTTCTAGCAACCGCTGTCGCCGAAGCGCCGCTGCAACTCGATCGGGAGGTGGAAGAGCGGAGCGTTTTGAGCCCCTGGATGGAGGAAAAGCTTCCTCTCCTTGTCCTCAGCCTCTAGTAGCCCAGAGCCGCCGTTCCAGTACCTCTAGAGTCCCCTTCTTCCACGACGCCGTCGCCGGAGCTGCATCGATAGAGAGGGGGATGGGAAGAGGCTTCCAACCATCCGGTGCATGATCCAAACCACTAGATCTTCTTCCCTTCCTCTCGTCTTGCTCACGGGGCACTTGGTTGCCATATCAAACCTCAAGAGGGCCTGGGATCATGTCCCAGTCGCCGTCATAGGTGAGATCTGCTCGTCGGCGACTGTCGGGTTAGTTTTAATGTTTTGTTTAAAGAAACCTCCCTTTTTTCCCCTTTCTTGCAATGGAGTCTTTTTATTTTGCTTTCAGGTCACCGCATTAATTTTTAACCTTTTCAATAATGCATTGTTTTGTGAAATTGCAGAGGAACCCCTGTAAATCTTTATTAATGTTTTCCAGGCTTAAAATTTTGACATAAACACTTTGATTAACTTTTCATTCATTTTAAGTCCAACATTTTGCACAAAAAGCCCTGAACTTTATTAAAATAGTTCTGAATGCATGTTTTACTGTCACAATTTCAAATTCAACACTGAGAATCCAATTATTTACTCAAATGTTTTCAAAAATTGCATTTTAAACCCTGAACTTCACTGATTTCTCACTGAATGCATGTTTTCTAGGGAAAATTTGTAGAACAGCCCCTAAAACTTCTTGTTTTCGAACATAAACTTTTTTTTCTTACACATTTGACTCTGAATTACTCCAAAATTGTTTTAAACACATATTTCACTGGCAAAATTGCAAATGGGACCCTAGGAATCCTGATTTTGACCAAAAATGCACTGTTTAGCACATTTGACCCCTAACCATTTCCAAATTTCATAAAATGTGTTTTCCTATGTATTTTTGATGATATAGCCCCAAAATCTCAACTTCATTTTGAATATGTGAATTTTGCAGAAAAGCCCCTGGAATTTACATTTTTCACTCGCACATGCCTTTTGCACATCTTACTACCTTTTTTCTTGCATATTTTCTCATGCCACCTTCCTTGCATCATGCACACATTTTCAACTCATTTCAAACACGATTTTCACATTGTTTCTCGGATTTCTTCCGACTTTCACGATTTAGATTTGATTTGAATGTCGACATTAACCTGAATGAGAATTATTTTCTCCAATTTGATTTTCTCGGATTTCTTTGATTTCTCGCCGATTTGTGCGACGCTTTTCGAGAATTCCGATTTTCACGATTTTCCTCATCGCCCAAGGGTGTACAGTAAAGTGACATTTTCAATGCCTACATTGTCCCTTGGATTATCATTTTTTTACTTTTATTCCTTTCTTCACTTTGATTTGGCGTGTTTTCGCAGTCATCTTAGGCATGTGCATTCAGAATAGACAAGCATACACACAATATACCATTCGTAAGTAGGAAACCTAGAAAGACTGATTTCTTTGGGCACATAGGGGTGCCTAACTCCTTTCCTATGCGTAACAAGAATCCTTACCCTTTCTCTGGCCCGCATTGATTTGTGCACTACATCCATTAGGCACGGAGCATGTGTGACCATGCCAACCCGAGGAGGTTCCGACGCAGAATCGCACCAGAGGGAAGGAGATCACAGCCATGCCAAGATGGTGAAGGCACAAGGAATGATAAAAGAAAAAGAAAAGGAGTCACCACCTAGTCTTTTAAGGGAAAGACAAGGAAAACCACAAAAAGATGAATGCCTGAGGTGCAGATGTGAAGGCCAGATGTCTGCTAACTAGATGATGGGTAAGGATTCCTATTACACATGAGGAAGGTGTTAGGCACCCTCGTCCGCCCGAGAAACTCGGTATTTCTAGTCTAATTGCTTGCTAAAGGCTAGATGGATGTCTGCTAAACCTGGATCATGCTCTAATCATGCTAATATGTATGCCATGACAAGACTAGATGGATGTGCAAGACAGTGTGAGAAAACTGCGAAGAAATCCACATAAATTGACAAAATCGCAAAATATCACATGAAATGACGAGGTTTTGTTAAAGAACGCTTTTGAAAAACATAATGATATCAAAAAGATGACAAGCCAAGTCGACCTGAGTCCTCGGAATCATGAAAAAGTCGTGAAAATCAAAAAGGGGAAAAATATTCTGTGGTAGGGACAAATGTCGGCCTTCAGGCCTGTTAATGTACGCCCTTGGGTGATGAAACCCAAACCAAATCGATAATCTGAAATGTAGGATTAAAGCCAATCAAATCGAATATCGGATAAGAAACTCTGAAGACAAAGTGAATCGAAATCATGGAGAAAGTCATGAAAATCAAAAAGGGGAAAATAATCCGTAGTGGGGACAATGTCGGCCCTTAAGCCTGTTAATGTACGCCCTCGGCCGATGAAATCCAAATCAAATCAAAAATTTGAAATATAGGATTAAAACAAATCAAATCGGATGTTGGATAAGAAATTCTGAAGACAAAGTGAAGAATAAAATCCACGAAGGAAATGCATGAGATGTTGGCTAGCTAAATGCAAATGTGAGGAAAAAGGATAGGAAATGCATGGACAAGTGCCTAAATGTGTAAAAACTCTAAAGAATGACTTAGACATGGACTATGCAAGACTGAGTGCAAAGACCGAGATGCACGCTCATGAATTGGAGGCACAGGGGGCAATTTGGTCATTTCCCTAGCCAGATGTAATAAATGTTTGCATGGGAGTGATGCATGGCATAAAATGTGTGCCAAAAGTCTAGAAGATGTTACTTGCAAGAAACATGGAGGAGAAAATCAACAAAATGATGTAAACACAATAAAGGACAAACATGAGGGCCAAAATGCAAAATTCACAGAAAGGAATGAGAAACTGGATGAAAAACATGTTCATGACCCCTATTCTAACATGCAAATGATGGGTCCAATGTCAATGTGGCACAGGGATGTGAAAGTAGCACTTGGATAATTTCCTAAAAGTTCAGGGTCTAAAGTGCAAAATTCACACATAAGTGCAAATGTGACCAAAATGTAAGGCTAAACATCAAATCTCAGTGAAAACATGATTTTTAAATGGAATCAATGATTAAATGCAAAACATGAAATGCAATGAGTGAAAAATGCTGCAAAACATGCAAGAAAACATTTAAAACCCTAAATGATGGATTTAGAAATAATTTAAGAGCATATATGCAAGTTGTATGTGCTCAGGAATGGTTTAATGTGAATCCAGGGACTTTTATGCAAAATTTCAGGGTTTGATTGTCATAAAAATTGGGCTTTTATATTAGTCAGTGCAATTATGATGTTTCCTGATGTCTAGAATGCAAAATGCACAAAGAAAACTCATTTTTAAAGTTCTGGGGCCTAAATGCAAATGTTTGGACCCATATGTAATAAAAAAAAGGACTGAAATGTAACAATTAAGTAAGTTAAAGGATTTTAAAATGAAAATTAAAAAAAGATTTAACTGTCACCACCTGCGATTCAAAGATCACTGACGGCAACAGCCAGGGAGACTCATCCAAGCCTCTCCGGACGTCAAATTGGAGATCAAAGGTAGGGGAAAGCATGAGGAGGAGATGTGGGGAGGATCCAATGGTGGCGATTGAGCTTCCAACGGTCGGAGGGTCCTGTCAACCTCCCCTTGCCGACGTCTTCTTCGATGATGGTGATTCCCACGAACGGGCGTCCGTAGGCTGCAGCTTGATGCGGTGGAGGTCGGAGAAGCTCCGGGGGTGCACGACGGGACTTTGGGAGGCAGCAACGAGGTCCAAAGAGGCCCAGAATGTTGCTCCCACCTCCGACGACAGGCTCGGCGGTGGATCGTTGGTTTGCAGCGGTGGTCTGGGCAGTAGAGGAGCGGCACACATGGCTTCGTGGTGACGCGACGGAGGTCTCCGGATCAACGACGTGAAGCAGGAGCATCTGGATCACTCGGCTGCACCATCGACGGCGAACGGAGGAAGCGGTTGGACTGCTGCGACGGCGACAGTGTGATGGATCAGTGGACGTTGGAAGGGCTTCTTTAGAGTGAAGGGAGACCAGAGGACGAGGAGAGAATAGGAGATGAGAGGAGAGGCCCACGGGGGCCTCGCCTGAGGTCAGGAGGCTCAGAGCCTCGTCGGTGGTGGTGAACGAGGGGCATGCTATGAATTTAAGAAGATGGGAGGAAGAGTTACCAGATGCACGAGATGTCCTCCTCGGCGATCTTCAGTGGCAGTGGTGGCGTTTCTGGCGATGATCCGGTGGCTCTTGTTTGCAAACAGATGGCTGGTGGCTTGGGAAATTAGGATTGGACGCTCTCGTGGGTTGGCTGTTGAGGGTGAAGGACTTTGGAGGCTGGAAGCTCGTGGGTGGATGGTTTGAAAGTTTTCTGAAAGCCTCTGTTCTTAGTCAGCGGCGAGACCCTTTATACTCCGACGAGGCTTTTCTCCACCGTCGATCCTCCTCCCTTCAGCCAATCAACGCCGTTGGATTGGGCGTGTGCTGGAAGAGGTTGGCCAAAGATCCCAGAGGCTGAGATTTGCTTCGGATTTCTCGGGATTGTTCGTCGGAGTTTTCGCCGAAAAAATAGGGTCGTCGGAATTATTTTTTGACTTTCCTAAGTTTTGAATTGCATATTTGAATGAATAGTGTTGGGTTTAACGAGCTTAGGGTTTTTGGATTTTTGTTTTGAATTTTATTTTGGGATTTTAAGGGTTTTTTAGGGTTTTAATTTTAGATTTTCAATTGGATTTTGTGGGTTTAGTTTTGGGCTTTTATTTATGTTAAATTCATGATTAAGGTTTAATTAATTGGTTTTAAATTAGGTTTTAATTATTTTGGGTTTTTTGTTTTATTTTTGTTTTGGAATTTTTATGGATTTAGGATTTTAATTTTAAGTTTTTAATTAGAGTTTTGTGATTTAAATATGATTATTAATTTTGGATTTAGGGTTTAATTAATTGATTTGAAATTAGGGTTTTGAATTTTAATTAGGGTTTAGTTAGGGATTTTTAGGGTTTATGGATTTATTTGGGGTTTTTGTGCTTATTTAGGGTTTCTGGATTAATTAGGGTTTTGAATTTTGATTAATTAGGATTTTTAGTGGATTTTGACTTTAATTAGGGTTTTCACTTATTTACTTGGATGTTTAAATGATTTTATTGGATTTAGGCTTGAATTAGGATTTTTGTGTTACTTATTAGATTTTAAGTTGATTTAATTTCCTTTTACATAATTAGGGTTTGTGTTTAATTAATTAGGGTTTTTATTTGATCAATTAGGATTTTTATTGGATTTAAGTGGGTTTTATTTGAATTAGGATTTTCATTTGATTAATTAGGGTTTTATTGGATTTTTAAGTTGACTTGATTGAATTTTATTTAATTAGGGGTATTATTGGAATTTGAGTGGATTTTAAATGGATTTTACTTGATTAGGGTGTTATTGGATCAATTAGGGTTTTGTTTACTAGATTTTAGAGTTTTTAGTGGATTTAATTTTGTTTTGATTAGGGTTTTTGTTTTATTAATCTGATTTTAAGTGGACTTTATTTGATTTGTTTGGTTTCAAGTTTGATTGGATCAAAGTGGGCTAGTGTGTGCTTGATTGGGCTTGAGTAGGTTAGGATTTTGGTGATCGCAACCAGAGCATCATTCGAAGGAGCCTGTTGCTAAATGACCTCAAAATTGGGGTGTCTACAGCATGCATATGTTTTCTTCACCTTGATTCCTTTTGGTTTTTCCTTTGTGTTTGGTTTTCCTTGTCTTTCCATTAAAAGACTAGGTGGCGACTCCTTTTTCTTATCCTTTTCTTATCTTTCCTTGGTGTTTCTGAGTCTAGTCTCTTGTTCTCCAGATTCACCATCTTCGCCGTGACCGTATCGGAACTCCTCGTGTGCTTCCACGTGGCTAGGAGAGTTGTGCAGGGTTCCACCGGCATGGTCACAGCCTTGCTACCCAGAGAATACTTAACGTCGACGAGCGCGTCTACTGCAATCATAGCAAAATGCAAGTCTTCGACTACTTTTTGCTTTAACTCAAGTTGTGCCTAGTTCTAAAGTCCGCTCAAGAAATTGTACAAACGGTCCTCCTCCGCCATGTCATTGATCTCCAACATCAATGAGCTAAAATTCTTGATGTACTCCTAGACGGACCTTGTATGCTTGAGTCGGTGTAATGAATCACGTGCCACCCACACTATGTTGGTCGATAGGAACTGTGCTTGGAGTTCCTTTGATAAGGCCTCCCAAGTCTCAACTTTGTCTTCTTCCGTGCACGTGCAAATGGTTCTCCACCATTACTTTGCATCACTTGCAAGGAACATACTCGCCAGGTTTACCTTCTCTGACTCTAACGTGTGTGTTGCACGGAAGAAGTCCTCAATGTCCTAGAGAAATTTCTCCAAGATCTTCATGTCTTTCTTGCCATTGAATGCCTTTGGCTCGGGCACTCGAGACTTGGTTGGAGCGGTGTGCGCTATCGCCTTCTTCAAGGTTGCGATCTCTACATGTAGGACCTCTATCTCCTCTAGTGCTTCTGATAGCTTGTCGAACACTGACAATGCTCTCTTTTGCTAGGCCTCAAGGCTGACAAGTCTAGTCTCCAAAAAGTTACTGTTGCCCACCATCAGTTTGGATTGCGTCTGTCTAACACTTCAGATATCAAGGATCCTAGCAATGGAACCAAATGTCACGTGCTACTTTTTCCGTTTAAGGAAATTTAGGCGTGTGGCACCAAGATGGTCAAGAATCCACTCTTGGTTCAGCCTCCCCCTTTGCTATTTCATCCAATATCAAGTTTCAAGACACAGGTGACACGCTCCCTTGTCACTGACACGGTGGTTGGACACTCGCTCACAATGGTCGAACACTTGTGCTCAATGGTCAAACACTTATGCACAATGATTGACACACGGACTTAGTGGTCGGACACTCACCCCCGATGGGCGAACACTCATGCTTAGGGAATATCCCACTATATTTCATAAATAGAATACAAGAATGGGAAGGAAGGATGAACACAACACTTGTGCTCTCCTCCTCCTCGACATGTTCTTATATACACATGTACAATCCCCTTGCCATTATGGCTTGCATCAATGTGATGTGTTACATGCATTAATCTCCCCATTAATGCCTTTGACCATAACGGTTTTTTTGACTCTTGCGCACACCTACGCAGCATAATGCACACCATTACGTACCTTAAAACCTCGTCATCAAGCTACGCCATTATGCACACGCTTCACTGTAATGCCTTATCAACATGTGTCTTCACTCCGCACATTAATGCTCTGCGTGCCATTAACTCATGCTCATCATGAGCCATAATATGCTGACCGTAATGTGCGCAACGTTAGTTTGCTCCATTACTGGCCATGGTGCCTTGCGCCAGGCTAGCATCTTGATTTCTCGTGCCCCTTGTGCAATCAATGTGTCCCTTGCTGGTTATGACATATCCTTGAATGTGTGCCCCCTCGCATTCAATGTGCAAACTGGCTGGCTGAGTTGTGCATACCTTTGTCATTGGACCTTGCTACTCTGTGCACAACGATCCGTGCCACTGGCACTCTTTCCATGCTTGCACTTTAGGTCCTTCTACGTGTGTGCCCTCTTCGCACGAACCTCACCGACAGTAAGGTTGAGGGGTGTGACACATTGCATTCCAAGGATTAGGTATTGTTCAGATAAGTAACAACCATCACATAGAGTTCTTCCCAGTTTGGCCTTGGCTTTCCCTTTGAAGGTAGCTTATTGAAAGATAATCCATCCTTAGGCTCTAGATTGGTTATGTTGAATTTAAGTTCATTTTTTTTCTTTTATTGTCTAAGCTAGGAAGTAAACTACTAGAAAGAAACATGCAAGAAACTCAAATGCAAGAGTACTGGAAGCAGAAAAGGAAATATTTACAGCATTAGGGGGATCGCTCCTGGAGTTGTCCCCTGTGTGGAGGCTCCTGTCATTATCTTTAAGTGATGGCTTTAACCCCTTCTTGCTCAGAGGGGCAAGGCTATAGTTCAGTGGGTAGAGCGGTTGTGTCGCTAGGGTCGAGAGTGTTGACGACTTCTTGCTCAACGTCTTGTGAGAGTGCACCGAGTGGGTAGTCGTCTTGAATGTCTAGAGCTAGTGGGTTCTCTTGTGAATCAAGAAGAACATCTAGGTGGGTGATGTTGGGGGCTTCTTCTGAGTGGAGAGGGAAGACTCGCACTTCTTCCATCAAATATGATGGGTGTTGTAGATATCCTATTCTCACATTTCCCGAAGTTCACATAGGATAGGAACCCTTAAGGGGCCCCAAATCCTAAAGTTCCAGATTTTTCTATGGAATTTCTATGTTTTTTCGGGTTTTTAATGCATCTCCGCAGATTAAGATAAAAGATAGGGGGTAAAATGCAAAAAGACCATGAAGTTGCCATGTTGAGAGGCGACAAGACTAGTTGTCACGTAAAGAGGCGACAAGTCTAAATGCCATGTTGAAAGGCGATAAGTCTAGTTGCCACGTTGAGAGGCAACGAGTCTAGTTGCCACTTTGGGAGGTAACGAGTCTCGTTGCCACATGAACAGGCAACGCAAATCCTGGACCTCTTTCTCCACATATTTTGTCATTTTGGGCTTTAATATAATATTTGGGATATTTATAAATGTTATTCTGATTTTTTCCATAATTGTTATAATTTCTATAATTTTTTAATATTTAAATATCTATGCATATCATGTAAATCATTATAAATTCCAAATAATTCTAGAAATTTGGATGACTTGATAATTAAGGTCACTTAACTTTAGTATTACCAAAAATGAGATTTTTTTGATAAGTTATCACATTTTATTATTATAGCTTATATTTAATTCATTATAATGCTAAAAAATAAAGATAAAATCCAAAATATCTAAATGATTGCCAATGTATTTTAAATCAAATACATCATTGATTTTAATTGGGTTTTCTCGTAATTATTAAAGATTTGATTTTCAAATCCAATTTACTTAACATTTTAAGTGGATTTTGAATTTGGAAATTAATTTAAAATATCTTTCTATTATGAGTATGATTTTTCAGGATTGATTTGGTCAATATGTTATAATAGATTCGTAATGGATATTTTATGATCTTGATTTTCAAAATTATGCCTTTTTAGTAGCTCATTGCCACGTGTACAGTCGACTAGCTGACGTGGCAGATTTCGTTGCCTTTTGGGCAACGATTCACCGTGTGATGCTAAAAATAGAATCTCCAAGCTAATCGCCACTCAAAGCGACGACTAGATGACTATGTCACCACTCATATAGGCAACGAGCTTTAATCTCCTATTTTTGCTATTTTAAGAGCTTTAGATCTTGGCCCTTAATCCTCCACTCGTCTTTGATGAGATTTGGAGCCCCCAAACTCTATAAATTGACCCCCTAGGTCAAGAGTTTGAGGGAGACACTTCAAAATTTCTAAGGAGCCACTTTACAAACCTTAGGAGAGAAATCTGAGAGAGAGTGAGAGAGAAAGCTTCCAGTCCCTCCTCTATATCCAATCCTCCTGTCAAAGCTTAGATCCTAGAGATCATCTCCTATCCAAGCCAAAGCGTACCTCTAGAGCTTCGGCCTCCACTTCCTCAGACCCCTACGTCAGGGCACTAAGGGCGAAGGGAGTATCATTTCAATTATGCATTTCTTTTTATTAACACAAACCATTGCATATATAATTGCTCATGGCATATGCATGCAAGGACAATCCTCGAACAGTATTTCATTTCAATTATTCATGTTATTTTGTAACATCCCGAACCTGGGCACGTTACCAAAATCATAGTATCATAAGCAAAATTACACTAATTACAGAAAAATTAAATAACTGTAACTAAGACTCACCTCCAGGAAACAACGTGCGGCTAGAAGCTCCGACTCCGGCACCGGAACTCGACTGCACCAAACTGCACCTGAAAACCAAACAAGCACGCGTGAGTGACATCTAAGTCACCCAGTACGTGCCCTAAACACACAAACCACAAAATCTCTGGAAAACTATAAAACTCAGCTTTTTAATTTTCAAAGTTTGGTTTTCTTTTGAAAATCCAATTTTCCCCTTCTTTTTTTTGAAACATCATTCTTTCTTTTCTTTTCAAAACATTTAGAAATTTATTCCGAAACACATTCTCTTTCAGGAACACATATTTGCATTTTTTTTCTAATAATTGGAAATCATTTTCCAAAACATGCTCTCTTTTTTTTAATACTTGGGAATTCTTCCTAAAACCAAAGTCACTTTCAAAACTCATATTTCTGACCAGATCCAGCCTAAAACACAATGCCTCTCAGGGCTCAAACCAAAATCATAAATACTGGCTGGGAACTGATTAAAACATCATCATTATTTCATTCTAGGATTTTATGACCATTCATGAGTCCAATCCTGGTCAGTCCACATTTCTTTTCATTTCTCAAATCACATCCTTTTCATATTCGTTTCCACTTTTCTTT
This sequence comes from Posidonia australis, assembly GCA_024699735.1. NCBI lineage: Eukaryota > Viridiplantae > Streptophyta > Magnoliopsida > Alismatales > Posidoniaceae > Posidonia > Posidonia australis. The sequence goes on from JAMKQA010013624.1 coordinate 17,161, forward strand.
ACTGGTATTACCTTGATCAAGGGTAACCAGGCACACAAGCAGAAGGTGAGGACATCATTTCCCCTACCTCCCTGCACTACTGCGCTGAAATTCCCCATGCGGGATGCCACTGCCCTAGCCAACTGGCCTCAATTCTTTCATATATGCACAGGGATACGTCTTTGTCTGACACCCCATCGGTGACCCGAACAACTAGGTACAACGACCCAGGCTCAGCCTACACCGTCGGTGACCCGAACAACTAGGTTCAATAACCTAGGCTCAGCCTACACCATCACGTGCTCGATGACCCGAACAACTAGGTACAATGACCCAAGCTCAGCCTACACCGTCTCAAGCTCGGCAACCACAGTCGTGTCTGGCAACTGGTTTCATTGGAGTTTCATACTCCTACCACGTTGTCGACACCAACTCCCGTAGTTCCTTAACACATCATTAGTATTTCATTTTCAAAACTCTTTAAGCTTTTCTTTTCAAAACCATTTCCATTTCATTCTTTTTCATTGCAGGAATTTGTTTCCATGCAATACTTGACTCTCTTGAGAGGTCCCAACTCAAATCATTTAAAATCATGCTTTCAAAATCATAAATTGGGTCCTATGCCCAAAATCACTCACAATCAACCATTTAATCATTTATAGGGTCTAAAACCCAAAACCATACCCAAATCTACTAATTTGGGTTCCATATTCCTCCATGTCATCTACATAGGGAAAACATCATTAACACATGTTGAATGTTCATTTAAAACCTTTCCTTTTTTATTTAACAATCAAATTTGTATATATCAGAGCCAGGGTAAAATCGGCAGACCGAAACCAAGTTCGGTATACCGAAAATCCCTGGTTCGGTATACTGAACATTTTCGGTATACCGAAAGTCCTTGATTCGATCGATCGGATGATTTTGGTCTACCGAAACTAGGTATCCTGGCTTAATCTGATAGAGATTCGGTATGCCGAAGCCAGTTCAGCATGCCGAAATTGCCCAAAACCAGGGCACCTCCCCTGTTTCAAGCCTTGAGTTCGTTGGAACTAGGAAAGCCTTGAGTTCGCTGGAACAAGGAGCCTCCGGCGGACCCCCAAAACACACGACATAAAATGCGAGTAAATCATGGGGTGTAGACCCTTGAGTCTACTTCAAAATCCCTCAAACCATTCATCAATCCATGAACCATACATTGAGATATAAGTTCTCAAAGAGAACATGCTCAAAGTTAAACCTTAAAACACTTAAGGCATTTCATACCAAAAACCTAGGAAATTCATACAACCAAGCATGATTTCGACACATTCACGTCATTTGTCACATTTCCATCATTCCTACTATTTTTCTACAATTTTCATGCATTTTTCATCATTTTCATGCATTTTACCCACTTAATCAAACCACAAGGTAAGGAGGAGGGATAGGAATCGCGTACCTCTGATGGAACCCTGGCGATCCTCCTGTGCTCTGGCGAGCCTCCTCGTGCCCCGACGAAGCCTCGACGATCCTCAGCCTCCAGCGGATGCTCCTTCTTCCTCTTCGTTTCTTCCCAGCTCGTCTCCCCCTTCACAACCTCCTCCTCCACTCTATCTCCTCTCCTCCCTATATCTCCTCCTCCTCCTGCAAGCTGTCGGCCATCCATCCTATCGGACGGGATGGGGAAGCATGGGCGGTGTCGTTGGTGGCATGGGTGTGGATGAGGGTGAGGAGAATGAAGAAGAAGAAGAAGACGTACACCCATGGGGAGAGAAAAGCGAGAGAGAGAAAAAAAAGAAAGGAAGAAAAAAGAAGAAAAGATAGGCACGTAAACCGACGCAACTGTGCATCCTCAGACCGAACCCCACATTGGCCCCAAATCACAAGCAGGTGCACAGAAAGCCAACCACAAGCTCACACATCCAAGAAATAACAGATTATCTATTAATAAACCATTTATACAATATTACAATTAATTACATGGTTTACAAGTAAAAATGGATAATCAGGCCCGGATGTCACATCCTACACCCTTAAAAGAATTTCGTCCTCGAAATTCAGCTCCAATAAAATAAGTAGGGGTACTGTCTTTGGATGTCCATCTCGCATTCTCAGGTAGCTTCCTTTGCACTATGGTGTTGCCACTGAACTAATACCAATGAGATCACTTTATTCCTGAGGACTTGCTCTTTTCTGTCCAGTATCTGAACTACATTTTTAACCATAGACAGGTCCTCCAGTAGCTCCTCTGGCTGCACTGATATCACCTGGGATGCATCGGCCATGCACTTCCTCAACATCGACACATGGAAGGTGTTGTGCACACCTGCCAACTCTGAAGGCAGATCTAGTTTGTACGCCACCTCACTAACCCTCTTGGTAATCTGGTACGGTCCGATACATCTTGGGCTCAAATTCCCTCTCTTCCCGAACCGCATCACACCCATTGTTGGTGACACCTTCAGGAAAACGAAGTCACCTACCTCGAATTCCAAAGGTCTCCGCCCCCTGTCAGCATAGCTCTTTTGTCGGCTCAGGGTAGACAACAACCTTTTCCTGATCAGGTCCACCTTGCCCTCGTACTACTGTACGATCTCAGGCCCAACTATCTATCTCTCACCCACCTCACTCCAGCAAGTGGGTGTCCTACAGGGTCTGCCATACAATGCCTCATATGGTGCCATACCAATACTAGTGTGGTAACTGTTATTATATGCAAACTCAATCAGAGGTAAGTGATCCTCCCAACTACCACCAAAGTCCAAGGCGCAGGCCCTCAGCATGTCTTCAAGTGTCTAGATGGTCCTCTCTATTTGGCCATCCGTCTAAGGATGAAAGGCCGTAACAAAATTCAGTACTGTGCCAAAAGCCTCCAATAGAGCTCCCCGGAATCTCGATGTAAACGTTGTGTCTCCGTCAGACACAATAGACACTGGGACACTACGCAATCTCACAATCTCAGCCACATACAACTCTACCAGTTTTGCCAAAGGAAGATTCACCCTCATTGGCAAGAAATGTGCTGATTTTGTAAAGCAATCCACTATCACCCAAACTGTATCATTCTTTCTTCGAGTTCATGGCAAACCCGTCACAAAGTCCATCGACACATTTTCCCATTTCCACACGGAACGTCCAAAGGCTGCAAAGTCCCTTCGGGCTTCTGGTGCTCTATCTTCACCATCTGGCAAGTTGCACACTTCGCCACATACTCAGCAATCTCTCTCTTCATCCCAGGCCACCAGAAGTTCCTCTTCAGGTCTTTATACATCTTGGTGCTTCCTGAATGAATAGTGTATCTGGAGCGGTGAGCTTCATTCAAAAAATTGTTCTTGATTTCCTCTATTTGAGGCACATACAATCTCAAATCATACCTCAATCCACTGTCTACCCCAACTAAAAAATGAGGGACATTACTACCTTTCAATTTCCTCCAAATATCTGACACAACAGAATTATATTGTTAAGCTGTGACAATTGCCTCAATCACCCTCAAGCGATCAGACAAATTAGCCAGCATCACTCTGGCAGGTCCCTAAGACTGTCTCTGTGGCCTGCACTCCACTAGTCCCTCTAACAATTTTCATTCATGGATCATCAGACTAGCCATGACACAAGTGTGTCTACTCAGTGCATCTGCAACCACATTTGCCTTCTCTGGTTGGTAGGACAAACTGAAATCATAATCCTTGATATACTCGACCTAGCGCCTTTGTTTCAAGTTCAAATCCTTCTGAGTAAAGATGTACTTGATACTCTTATGATTTGTGTACACCTCAAACTGTTCGCCATATAAATAATGCCTCTAAATCTTCAAGGTGAACACAACAGCTACCATCTCTAAATCATGGGTGGGATAATTCTTCTCATGATCTTTCAATTGGCGCGAGGCATACGCCACCATCCTACCATGCTGCATCAGCACACACCCCAAACCAGTTCCATAGGCATCACTGTAGACCGTGAAACCGCCACTTCCGGAGGGCAAAGTCAAAACTAGGGCCGACACTAGACTAGTTTTCAACACATTGAAGCTATCCTCCCAAATCACAAGCAGGTGCATAGAAAGCCAACCACAAGCTCACACATCGAAGAAATAACGGATTATCCATTAATAAACTATTTATACAATATTACAATTAATTACATGGTTTACAAGTAAAAATGGATAATCAGGCCCAGATGTCACATATTTATTGTTTATTTTTGTTACACTTACTTCACTTAGACTAATCTAGATCTCTTGTCTCTTGTTTTCCTATTTGTTTTGAAGGGAAGAATATTATACAAGCACAAGGAAGCCACTGGGTGACATCCTGTCGCCGACCTAGTAAACTAAGAACACATACAACCACAACCATTGCATCTTCTATAGGCGTCTTGTTAGCCAGCTTCAGTGAAAGACAAGTGGCAATCACAAAGGTTATCAAAGTACATGAAGGAATGACAACCTTCATCAACACCCCCCAAAAAACCCATCCACAGGTGTGTGTGCAGAAAGTATTGATTAGCACTATTTGATCTTTCCCTTGACTACTGGTAGCTTTATCTCAGACAAGAACTTGATTTAGCAGATATATATAAGTGATATATATAAGGTATCCTCCGGATAATTCAAATCTAAGCAATTTGATGTCTGACTCGGGCCTATATGACATGACCGATCGATAGAAATACTCCAAGACTCCACCTTTGTCATATATTCCATATATCACACTATATAGATATCATATTCATAGAATATGATTCAATTTCAAGATGCCTTGATGGTGAAATGGTAGACACGCGACACTCAAAATCTCGTGCTAAAGAGCGTGGACGTTCGAGTCCTCTTCAAGGCATAATATGGAGAATGTTCATTGAATGAGCAATTCAATAACGGATCTCGAATCTAATCGATATTGATATACAGAGTATCTGTTGATACGTGGTATTCCGGCGATCCCCACGATCTGAGTACGAGCTGTTGGAATTGGAATAGGTTTGGCAGCGGATCGCGAAATCTTGGTGATCTTCTCTATCTAATGAATGAGGAGTCCGTTTTGAAATCGTCCGCCCTGCACCCACCCCCCGAGTATATGATTCAACAGGAATCATACAAGGGTAGATTGATAGAAACCTCTGGCAAAATGCCCACCCGTAACCCTACGGATAAAGTACATTACATAGTCCGTTTTAGGGATTGGCGACTTGCCCATTCAGTGACTTTGGCACTGGACGTTCCAATAACAGGTACTATTGGGTCAAGTGAATTTGAGAATAGAATAGACAGACGTCTGTTGGCATTCCAGCCTTCCTTCTCCTTTCAAGGCCTATCCGAAAGAGAATTCAGTACCTCTTGGTCGAGAATATCTGAATAGGCCGAACCGGCCCCCGTGGATATCTTTGCTTCGGAACAAAACAATTCGAATTAGGCTCGGTCAATTGGAATGTGTATTATCCACATGGGAGATCCTTAATTGAGAAGATCCATCGACCTGAGATGAAGAGAAAGGTCTATCTATTTTCTTTAATTATTCAGTTAAACCAATGATTCGTTATTGGAGCAGATAGCAACAACCATTTCATCGGACATGCGTATTTTTGATTTTCCGATGGATTTACATGGTTTCATTAATGGAAATTGTTTGATGTAGTGAGTAATAGGCTCTGGTTGTTAGCCGTTCAAGAATTCTCGTTTAGGCAGTTCATATCATCCATACATAGTGTTTTGATCTAAGATTTCAATTCTTCCCTGTTTCAGCAGTAGCATATTGTTCCATGGAGCTAATGTCCAAAATATGGAATAAACAAGTGTTTCTGCGACTCTACCACCCGATCAATTCTGTTCCACTTAATCCCTCTTTTTCATGGCCACATATCTTTAGGAATGGGAAATGTTTCTCCTGTTACATGAATCAAATGTTTCATTTCATCCGGGAAAAGCCATTTCTTTCTCAACAATGTCTTTGTCATTTGATCCAATAGCGTTCCATTAGATAGGAACAGATTTGATAAATATTGATAACTCTCGAATAGAGTATTAGAACGGAAAGACCCATTATATAATGAACTATTGGCTCTAAGCCATCTTTGGCGATGAATCAACAATTTGAAGTGCTTTTCTTGCGTATTCTTGATGAACCAGCGTTTATATATAGATGTGGGAGGATTTGTTTGGGAAGTAATAAGCCCCTTTGACATCTCTTCATCTGCAAAGAATTCTCGACGTGAAAACACAGAGATAAAGGGATGATCTTTCAATAGGAAAAAGAATGGATCCGCAGGGTCCCAAATGAATTGGCTTATTCGAAAAAAGCCTTGTTCTTTGGAAGATCTATCTCGTGTCTGGTACTGCATGGTTCCACTCTGCAAGAACTCTGAATCATTCTCTTGAAGCTCATCCTCTTTATGATAAATGATCCGCTTACCCCGAAATGACCTGGCTAAATAGGGAAATCCCAATTCATTGGGCCTTTCGATACAATCAAATAGATTGCCACAGGGACGCCATATTCTAGGAGCCCAAACTATGTGATTTAAGAAATCCTCCTCTATCTGTTGCGGGTTGACGGCTCCTTCTCCTTCCCCTTCTTCAAACCCCGATTCATATTTTTCATATAGAAATCCATGATCAACGAGAGAACAAGATCTATTTTGCATCATATCTAACGGATTCCTTGGTTCAGACCGAAGAAACAATGTCACTCGATTATTATCAAACTGACTGCAATCTTTTTCTGTCCGTGAAGATCCCACCAGAGCGTCTTCTACTTCTAATAGGCCATGAACTAGATCAGAATCATTCTCAACGAATCCATAAGAAGTGATCCCATTTTTTTCATCGGGTCCGAGTGGAGACCAAAGATCTTGAGCGACCGATCTGGCGGAACAACTCAAAGATAAAGAAGTATCGTTAATTTCATCATGCTCGTTCCAAGTTCGAAGTACCATTTGTACAAATAAGAATCCCTTTCCTTACATGATTTACTCTTCATATAGATAAATATAGGATCTATGGAGCAATTACTTTATATGTGAAGAAAAATGGGGGAGTATTTTCAATATTTCGAGAGATTATCTATCAATTATGGGAAAAATCGAAAAAAAGCCGGCTATCGGAATCGAACCGATGACCATCGCATTACAAATGCGATGCTCTAACCTCTGAGCTAAGCGGGCTGACATAAAACATAATTAGTACATAGGAACTTAATAAACCACAAAGATCTTAGCTACTATATATTTATATATTTATATTTCTATTTCTTATTTTTGCATATTATATATTAATTATTAATTAATATATTGTGAGTTGGGCTCTATACGCATAAAAAAAACACACACACACTTTTGTCACACAAAAAATTGCGTATTGTATTATTCTAGTTATAGTTGTTTTGTTCTATATATGTGTATATGTCCTCCTGCTTTTTTTGTTTATTCTATAGGGCGTTGTGCCAAGAGAACGAGGAAATGGAATCTAAAATATCTTGCTCGAAGGAACATTCTAAAGAAACTTCAGTTGCATTAAAAACAAAAAAGGGTGTTACCGAGCCCTTTCCTTCATGCTGAAAAAGCATTCTTCATTTCAAAATACTTTGATTGGTACACACAAGAAATAGTCCAATTCCATAGTTTTTTGTTCAATTTGTCGTGGAGTCAAATTCTCATCAATTTGGAGTTCTACCCTAGATTCTAGTCTAATAGGCTCATCCTCTAAACTATTCTTTAGAATAGGCGTATCTAGATCTATTCCCCTTTGAAGTAGATTCCAAGCGTTGTATCATACTACTGAGCATACTCCTGTACCAAGCCTCTTCCCTTCATATCCTAAAAACCCTAAGAATCTAACCCCTTCTCTTACCAATGATCATAGTCAAATCATCCATCCAGAGGTTTTTCATTGTATGACTCTAGTGATGGTCTTTCTTCACTAGGTTTTGGGAGAGCGAGCACCCAACCTATTCCTGAGTCTATTTCATGATCAACTGAGATGATAATTACTTCCCCCTGATGTTTGAATTTGAGCAGTTGATGTATAGGAGATGCAATGGTGCCAATCTTGTCTAGACAAGACCTTTAGTGGTTCAGCCAAATCCTCCTCTATCACTATGATTGTAGTAGTGCCAGTGAGGAGTCCCACAGTAATATCCATCTGGACAATCTCGATCACTTCTTTCTAACTTTTGTCTTAGGCAACACAAGTGAAGCGATGCTCGATGATCTCATTTTCTTCTATGCCCAAATAGTCTTGAGTGGTTAAAGAGCAAACACTTTTGTTGGCATGGGTATCAATAAGTACTCTAAGAAGTGGATAGTCATTGATTTCTACGGTGATGATAAGTAGGAGTGAACACTTTTCTGGTGGAGGTAGTTCTATATCCCAGAAGACTATGTTTTGCTCCTCAAAGCCCATAACAACTATTCTTGCTAGTTCAAATGGTTCTATATCTCCAGACCCATCTCACCCAAATTGCCGAATTATGAGGAGGAAGCTGGAGTGGTCAATAATAGTAAGATCATTGATTTCCTCCTAACCGTGTTGGCAATTCCATGTGTCATTGTCTAGAGTTTCCCATCCTACTTAGTCTTCCAAGGATTCATCCAAGTCCTCTTCGGACCACACTTCTTGAGCAAGCATTGTTGGCATATCTGGTTCCTCTTTGTCTTCAACTAGTGGCTCTAGGTCCGAATCTACCGGTACGTGCTAGATGATTATCAATTCCGAAGTAGTTGACTTGTTGTCCTTGGTCACCACGTAGGCTATCGGATGGTTGGGAAAGGGGTTCTAGTGAATTTGCATTTTGTGATGCTTCCCCTAAGTTTCCCTCAACCTTTCTTTAAACTCTGATCACATGATTTCTTCCTTATCATTTAGATCATATACTTAAATTTTGACAGTGTAACATTCTTAAAGGATATATCAGTTCTTTTGATGGTATGGGCAATATTTAAACAGATCAGCATTAGGGGTGTTTGGTTTGGGTGCTAGAGGTTGTAGATCTCCACTCTCAACCAACATTCTGAATACATCATGGAGTGACTATTAGGTCCTCTATAATGTTGTGGTGGAGAAACAATGCGGTAACTCCTCTACCCCTGTTATTGCACCATGTATTGATTGCTTATTTGCCCCTATTGGGCATATATAGGGTACAAAGGCTATTGATACTAGCATTACAGAGGTTGCTATTGCCAAAACTGGCACATCCCGAGTTGGTACTGTGGTTGATACCACATTGGCTACCCCTAACATAGGACTAACTGACCCTGGTACAGAACTGGTTGTCTCTAAGGCTACCCCTAACGTAGGACTAACTGTAACGCCCTAGACCCGGGCACAATACCTAAATCATAGTATCATAAGCAAAATTACACTAATTATAGTAAAAATAAATAACTGTAACTAAGGCTCACCTCCAAGAAACGATGTGCGACTAGAAGCTCTGACTCCAACACTGAAACTCGACTGCACATGATCAGCACCTGAAAATCAAACAAAGCACACATGAGTGACATCTAAGTCACCCAGTACACGCCCCAAACACACAAACAACAAAATCCAGCAACATGACCAAAAACATAGCTTTTAGTTTATAAAACATGATTTTCTTTTTTTTGAAACTTCATTTTAAAACATCATTTCCTTCATCTTTTTAAAATATCTGGAAAATGTTTCCAAAACCATATTCTTTCTCAAAACTCATCTTTCTTTCTATTGCTTGGGATTTCTTCCCAAGACCAAAACGACTTTCAAAACTCATATCTTGAGAAACAGCATTTCCAACCAGATCCAGCCAAAAAAACAATGCCTCTCGGGCTCAAAACCAAAATCATAAATACTAGCTGGTAACTAGTTAAAACACAATCATTATTTTATTCCAGGATCTTAGGACCATTCATAAGTCCAATCCTAGCCAAACCACATTTCTTTCCATTTCTCAAAATCACATTCTTTTCTAATTCATTTCCACTTTTCATTATTGATGTCACCTTGATCAGGGGTAACAGGCACACAAGAAGTAGGTGAGGACATCATTTCCCCTACCTCTCTGCACTACCATGGTGAAATTCCCCGTGCGGGATGCCACTGCCCTAGCCAACCGGCCTCAATCTCTTTCATATATGCACGGGGATACGTCTTTATCTGACGTCCCATCGGTGACCCGAACAACTAGGTTCAATGACCTAGGCTTAGCCTACACCGTCGGTGACCCAAACAACTCGGTTCAATAACCTAGGCTCAGCCTACACTGTCACAAGCTCGGTGGCCCGAACAACTAGGTTCAATGACTTAGGCTCAACCTTCACCGTCTCAAGCTCGGCAACCACAGTTGTTTCTGACAATTGGCTTCATTAGAGCCTCATACTCCTACCACATTGCTGACACCAACCCCCTTGGTTCCTTAACACATTATTAGTGTTTTATTTTCAATACTCTTTAAATTTTCCTTTTTCAAAATCATTTTCATTTCATTCTCTTGGTTGCAGGAATCTGTTCCCATGCAACACCAGACACTCTACTAGGGTCCCAACTCAATTCATGAAAATCATACTTTTTTGAAATCATAAATTGGGTTTCATGTCCAAAATTACTTAAAAACATACGTTTAATCAACTTTATTCATTATTAGGGTTTTAAACCCAAAACACTTCCCAAATACACATATTTGGGTTCCACATTCCTCCATGCCATTCACATGGGAAAAACACCACTAACACATACTCATTGTCCATTTAAAACCCTTTCTTTCATTTAATATTCACATTTATATCTATATATCTATATATATCAGGGCCAGGGCAAAATCGGTAGATCGAAAACCAGATTCGGTATACCGAAAATCCCTGGTTCGGAACACTGAACATTTTCGGTGTACCAAAAATCCCTGTTTCGGTCGACTAGGTGATTTCGACCTATCGAACTAGATATCTTGGCTTAATCTGATAGGAATTCGGAATGTCGAACCCAGTTCGGCATGCCAAATTGCCTGAAACCAGGGCACCTCTCTTGTTTCAGCCACACATTCGTCGGAACTAGAAGCCTCCAGCAAACCCCTCAAACAAGCACCATAAAATGCAACTAAATCATAGGGTGTAGACCCTTGAGTCTAATTCAAAACCCCACAAACCATTCGTCAATCCACTAACTATATAATCCACACTAAAATTACAAAGGGATGAAGCTCGAAAACGGCTACTATAGTCTTCATCCAAAAATCATGCATAACCCTACCAATTTCCATCCTAACCACATGATATCTACGTTTTCATGCCATTCAACTCATTCTCACCAATTCCACTATTTTTCTACGATTTTACATGCATTTTACACAATTTTCATGCATTTAACTCCTTATGTTAAAAGAAGAGAACGGAGGAGAAGAGAAGCCGCGTACCTCTTCCGGCGAGCCTCCCCAACTCCAGCGAGTCACTCCACTCTCCGGCGAAGCTCCTCTGCCAGTGAACCACATGGACAACACCTCCAACTTGCGCGTTGCTCCACCTCTCCTTCCTTCTCTCCCAGATCCGCCACCTTTCTGCCTACCCCAGCTCCTCCTTATCTCCTCCCTAATGTCGTGCCAGCCTCCCATCACGTCAAAGAGTACGGGAAGGCAAGGGCCACTGTCTCGTGGTGGCACAAGTCGGGGAAGGGGAAGAAGAAAAAGACGGGGATAGTGTCTCGTGAGGGAGAGAAAGAAAAGAAAAGACTGGCATGCAAATCGAGGCAACTATGCAACCTCAAATCGGACCCCACATTGGTTCCAAAACACAAATAGGTGCACAGAAAGCCAACCAACTCTCACACATCTAAGAAACAACAAGTTATTCATTAATAAACCATTTATACAATATTACAATTAAAAATGGATAATCAGGCCCAAATGTCACATCCTACCCCCTTAAAAAGAATTTCGTCCTCAAAATTCAGCTCTAAATAAACAAATAGGGGTACTGTCTCTAGGTGTCCACCTCGTGCTCCCAGGTAGCCTCTTCTGTACAATGGTGTTGCCAATGAACGAAAACCAATGGAATCATTTTATTCCTGACGACTTGTTCTTTTTTGTCCAGTATCTAAACTGAATTCTCAATCACAGACAAGTCCTCCCGCCGCTCCTTTGACTACACTGGTATCACCAGGGACGCATCAGCCAAACACTTCCTCAACATTGATACATGGAAGGTGTTATGTACACCAGTCAACTATGGAGGCAGATCTAGTCTGTATGCCACTTCACCAACCTTCTTGGTAATCTGGTACTGTCCGATGTATCTTGAGCTCAACTTGCATTTCTTACCGAACCGCATCACACCCTTCGTTGGTGACACCTTTAGGAATACGAAGTCTCCTACCTCGAATTCCAGAGGTCTCTGCCTCCTATCTGCATAGCTCTTCTGCAGACTCTGAACAGACAACAACCTCTTCCTGATCAGATCCACCTTGCCCTCTTACTGTTGTATGATCTCGACCCCAACTAATTGTCTCTCACCCACCTCGCTCAAGCAAGTGAGTGTCCAACAGGGTCTGCCATACAATGTCTCATATGAAGCCATACCAATACTGGCGTGGTAACTGTTATTATATGCAAACTCAATTAGAGGTAAGTGATCCACCCAACTACTGCCAAAGTCCAAGGCGCAGGCCCTCAGCATGTCCTTTAGTGTTTGGATGGTTCTCTCTGTCTAACCATCCATCTGGGGGGTGAAAGGCAGTACTAAAGTTCAACATCGTGCCAAATGCCTCTTGCACAGCTCCCTCGAACCACGATGTAAATCTTATGTCTCTGTCAGACACAATAGACACTGGGACACCATGCAATCATACAATCTCAGCCACATACAACTCTGCCAGCTTTGCCAAAAGAAGATTCACCCTCATTAGCAAGAAATGTGTCGATTTTGTAAGGCGACCCACTATCACCCAAATTGTATCATTAATTCTTCGGGTTCGTGGCAAACCCGTCACAAAGTCCATCGACACATTTTCCCATTTCCACACTAGAACGTCCAAAGGTTGCAAAGTCCCTTCAGGCTTCTGGTGCTCTATTTTCACCATCTGGCAAGTTGCACACTTCGCCACATGCTCAGAAATCTCTCTCTTCATCCCAAGCCACCAAAAATTCCTCTTCAGGTCTTTGTATATCTTGATGCTTCCAAGATGGATAGTGTATCTAGAGAGGTGAGCTTCATCAATAGACTGTTCTTGATTTCCTCTATTTGAGGCACATATAATCTCAAATCATACCTCAGCCCACCATCTACCCCAACTGAAAAGTGAGGGGCATTACCAGTCTCTAGCTTCCTCCAGATATTTGACACAAAAGAATCATATTGCTGAGCTGTGACTATCGCCTTGATCATCCTCGAGTGAACAAACAAATTGGCCAACATCACTCTCGCAGTTCCCTGAGACTGTCTTTGAGGCCTGCACTCGACTAGTCCTTCTAACAATTTCCATTCATGGATCATCAGACTAGCCATGACATGAGTGCGTCTGCTCAGAGCATCTGCAACCACATTTGCTTTCCCTAGGTGGTATGACAAACTAAAATCATAATCCTTGATGTACTCCACCCAGCGCCTCTATCTCAGGTTCAATCCTTCTGAGTAAATATGTACTTTAGGCTCTTGTGATCTGTGTACACCTCATATTGTTTGCCATATAAATAATACCTCCAAATTTTCAAGGCGAACACAACAGCTGCCATCTCTAAATCATGGGTGGGATAATTCTTCTCATGATCATTCAACTGGCACGAGGCATACGCCACCACCCTACCCTACTGCATCTGTACACACTCCAAACCAATTCCATAGGCATCACTGTAGAATGTGAAACCACCACTCCTAGAGGGCAAAGTCAAGACTGGGACTGATACCAGACGAGCCTTCAACTCATTGAAGCTTTCCTCGCACTGCCAATCCCAGGCAAAGTGCACTTCCTTTACGGTCAGTCTGGTCAATAGTGCAGCAATTTTGGAGAAATCCTAGATGAATCTCTTATAATATTCTGCCAGGCCGAGGAAACTTCTAATCTCAGTTACAGTCTTCGGTCTGACCCAACTGCTCACAGCTTCCACTTTGGCTGGATATACTTTAATGCCATCCCCTGAAATAATATGACCAAAGAAGGACACCTCCTACAACCAAAACGCGCACTTGGAGAACTTGGCATAAAGTTGATGCTGCCTCAGCGTCTTCAGTACGATCCTCAAATGCCTCCGGTGGATCTGAACATCTATAGAAAACACCAGAACGTCATCCACGAAGATGACCACAAATTGATCCAAATATGGCCTGAACACCCTATTCATCAGGTCCATAAAAGTAATCGGAGCATTCGTCAACCCAAACGGCATAATGAAAAACACAAAATGTCCATAACGGTTGCGAAAGGTTGTCTTCTGCACATCTGGCTCACTGATCCTCAACTAAAGGTATCCAGATCACAAATCCATCTTGGAAAACACCAATGCTCCCTCTAGCTGGTCGAACAAATCATCGATCTAGGGAAGTGGATACTTGTTCATTACAGTGATCTGGTTCAGCATCTGGTAGTCTATGCAAAGCAGAAGTGAATCGTCCTTCGTCTTGACAAGCAGAACCAGTGCTCCCCAAGGTGAGACACTGGGACGGATGAATTCCTTATCCATTAGTTCCTACAGCAAATTCCGGAGCTCCCCTAACTCAACAGGTGCCATCTTGTACGGCGCCTTGGAAATAGGATCTAATCGTGGCACCAAATCAATCACAAACTCCACTTCCCTGTGCGATGGCATTCCAGGCAATTCCTCTATAAAAACATCAGGATATTCTTGTTGGATACTAAAGCTTCTCTAGAGGGGGGGTGAATAGAGATTTTCGATTTTAATTATGTCTTCGGTAATTGTTAAGCAATTTAAGAGATTAGCACACAATACAATCAATCGCAAACACAATAGATTTATAGTGGTTCAGCCAACCCCGGCTTAGTCCACTCCTCAAGTTCCCCAC